>JBBBDQ010030165.1:377500-482500 GCA_037127315.1 Ascarosepion bandense
ATATGGTAGCTGACAGATGGCAGCTTCGATTTTGAAGCATTAAATTTTACGAGCGATTTTTTACCCCAGTCCACTAGAGATTAGATGTCTTTCTCAAGATAAGCACCGACATTACCATTCTCCGCTTATACAGATTTTTTACTGAGTCGGAAGTAAATGGTGGTGTCATCAGCGTAAATGTCTACTTGGTATTTAATCACATCAGGGAGATTATTGATGAAGATTACGAAAAGCGTCGGGCCTAAGATGGAGGCGTGAGATACACCCGCCTGTCCTAGATGTTTTAACTATCTCTTCCTGATGTTAATTATTATTATATTGTTTTGGTTATTAGTATTTCTAAGACTTTGTCCTTACTCAAATGTTCGTTTCGTGGTAGCATCAGAATTATTCCGTAGAGCCATATTCTGTTGTTTCACGTCTCTTCCCTCATCCAGCATTCACTGCCATATAGAAAGACATATATTTAACAGCCCACTACGCTTCCCTATGTTTTTCTATTTTTCAATACTCTGCTTATCTTTTGGAATTCCTCTTCGGCTATCCCAATGCGCCTTCGGATTCCAGTCCCTCACTTTCCGTTCTCTTTTAAAACGCTACTCAGATATTTAAATTTGTGTACTTGTTTGATTTTGTTATCTCCAAAGAAATTACTATTATTTTTCTGTTAATAAAAAAATGAAATTTTCTCGAATAGACAAATGCTTGAGGCTAGGAAATGTAGAGAATTTTTTCAAAACTCATGTCAAGATTGTTATTTGTAAATAAGCAAACAAAATGCAACAAAATTTATTATCATTTTACACAATCAGTACAACATTCATGAGTGAAGGCAAGATATATCGATTTATTACGTGATTTTTCGTAATATTAACTAAATAACGCGCCAATTGCTGCCAATTATTATTGACCGACACTTCGCCTATATAGTCCCACAAATGTTATATATATATATACATATATATATATATATATATATATATATATATATATATATATATATATATGATTGGCAACTAGGTCACACCCTTTCACAGTGAAACCGACGAAATGTAACCGCAATTTCTACTCCAACAGCTTTTTTTCTCGCACTCCCCTCCTATGGAATTCCCTTCCGCATGCTTGCTTCCCCGACGGCTACAACCTCCAGGAGTTTAAATGTAGGGTCAATAGACACCTCTTAACACACTAACTCACATCCATTCTCTCCAACTCTCTCCCTATGTACATCCTAACTCGTCTGTCACCCTCATTCTGACATTTCCTATACCCATTCGCTCTCTGTAACCCCCTGCGCTATAATGGCAGTGGAATGCCTTGCTTGGGATGACAGGATTTTAAATATATATATATATATATATATTAGGCATCCACATACAAACCTGTTTCCCTGTATCTCAACTCATCAGTGTGGTTAGCCACATCCACTTTCTTCTTGCCGGGATCGAAACTCGACCGATCTGGTGTCCGTCGGAATCGCTACCCCCTAACCCATAGCCGCATGGCATAAGAGAACTAGAAAAAGAAATTTTAACGTGTTAAATATTAGCAATGTAAACACACGCCAGTCACCGAGAGAACTCAATTCATTCCCAAAGAGTAATGCATATATCGCAAAATTGGAAACTGCTTTTAATATTATCTTCTCTAGAGAGCCCAATCGTAATAAGTGCATAATATATTAGTCATCCACATACAAGCCTGTTTCGGTGTATCACAGCTCATCAGTTTAGATAGACATAACCACTTATATATATATATATATATATATATATATATATATATATATATATATATTCACATACTACGTATATAGTGGTAAACACTTATTTCGTGATGTTTTGCTGATCAAACTTGTTGGATAAATTATAATTGATAGATTTGATTAATTAATGCCAGAAAATTATTTTAGACTGTAACAATTTTTTGTGGGATAAAAAGATTTAGCGACACAAGATATACTAGTTAACATATAGCTTCGAGGAAAAGGGGTGAATTCATCTCTTTCTCAAACTAAGTGAATATAACGAAGCCAACTGGAATTAGAACTCTGACGTCTGATTAACAATTCAGAGTCCTTATTTCTTAAACCAGCAGTACACAACGCGTGTTATTTCCACGCGGTCGCGCCTCTACAGGCTGATCATTCTCACCCTTGCTTAACGTCATTGATCATACAGTAACCGGTTTTTTAATAAGATATGCCCGTAATCCTTCATGAAGTTGTAAATATTGGCTATTTATATTCGAATCTGTAAACAGTTACATGGTTCGTGTTAAACAAATATTGGTCGTTTTTATTTCAATACATTATTATTTACCAAGGTCTTATTTACACAGTTCGTTTTTATTCAAGTCTGTAAGTATCTACTTGATAGGCAGACATACTTTTTTTTTAACGGAGAGGAAGCTTAGTTCCTTGCTGGAAATAATTTCAGTGTATCTTAAGTATAGCAGGCATATCACGTGATATATTGGTTATCCTCTGTAACTAATGTACACTCAAAAAGAACATTGTGAAAAAATAATTTATATTTTACATCCAATAACATTAAATATGAAATGTTTGTATTATTTAATGTGTGAGACTACATACCAACATTTGATATCGCACTTGGAAAACCGTTTGGCTTTTGTAATAAATCTCCAGTGGGAATTAATAATACAAGTTTGATTCTAAAGAGACAAAAAAATTAGAACGGAGAATTAGACGTCTAAACAGAGAAGACCTAATTTAATTTATCGGGGAGAATTTATTAAAGCAAAAGAGAATGTTTTAAGGTACTACGTGCACGGGCGTTCCCTTCGGACTATTGTGGCTTTCATTTGCTCTTTTAGAAAAACGATTATCTGGTTACAAAGCCAAATATGCACTCAGTAATTTTATTTGATATTTTGGTAACGATGTTACTGTCCACTTCACGTTTTCGATTGTTCATATAATTCAGCAAACTTATACTTGAATTTAACAGCAACTTCTCCTGCAAATCTAATGACAAAAGCGAATAATTCATTCCTCCATTCATTAATAAATTTATTTATTAGCGAACATACGTATGCAAAATAACAAAAAAATTATATATATATATATATATATATATATGTGTGTGTGTGTGTGTGTGTGTGTGCGCACGCACTCTGTATGTAATGGTAAACTTTTCTAATGTGTCTCTGATCAAACTGGGTCCTCCGATTATAATATTATTTCAACCAAAGCAAAATATTAGACGACTTTTCGCAAATTATTTCATTTCTTTCTTTTTCCATTCAAATTACATCACACTTACAAATACATTTTTGCGATATAGCATTACACTTCAGATATGAATCGAGTTCTTTTGGTAACTGACGTGAGTATACTCTTCTTATATACAACACGTTAAAATTTCCCTTCTTTGATTGCATGCGCTCATGAGTAGCGACTCAGAATGACACTGAACCGGTTGAGTTTTGATCCCGGCCAGAAGCAAGTGGATATGTCTAGCCACACTGATGAGCTGTGATACAGCGAAACAGCCTTGTATGTGGATGACTAATATATATATATATATATATATATATGTATATATATATATATGTGTGTGTGTGTGTGTGTCTGTGTGTGTGTGTGCGTGTGTGTGTGTGTGTGCGTGAAGCATTCACATATTGTGTTACTTCTAATCCTCCTTGTATTTTTAAAGAAAACATTAAATGAATTTTATATGATCTTTCTCTTAAAACAATATTTCATGAAAATAGCTTTCTGCAGTCAACAAACTGCTATCGCTACCTTCCAGAATCAATGGAACATTCTTGTATTACCTTTTCTTTGAGGCAGTGAAGAATTTCAACATCTCGATAATGTCATTATTTTGCCTGCGAGTTACATGTGTTAGCTATTTCGGCTGTTGCTGAAAGTCTTCAATTGATAGGATTTCTGTTATTTTGTACAGTTCTGTATTAGTGAGGATAAAAAAATTTAAAGAAGGATGTCCCTAGCTACAGGTTCGATTCGCTGAAAGCCATTGTTAACCATAGATCTTAGAAAACTTGTGTCAACAGGAGACAATTTCGATCTCTGAAAGAAATTGCCGATTTTCATGGCATCACTATGAATGTCCTGGGCTGACGAATCTATTTTCGAATATGGAGATATTTTACGATAAGGTTTTGGTTTTTTCAGAAAATTTGGTATTCAATAAAGCTACCCTTCTATGTTCAATTTCTTTATCTCTTAAATTTATTATAATTGATCCATACACTCAGATTTTTGAAGTGACATTTCCTTAGTTTTTTATACGTCGTAACTTTTATGCATTTACAATATACAGCTCAGATTTTATGTTTACAAATATTAGGAATCTATTATTAATATTTTCGGGACATGTTCAAAATCTTTCGTATTCTACAATTGCATAGGCACTTCCAAATATGCAGAAAGAAACAAAAAGGTAATTAAGTTTTAAAATGATTTAAAATGTTTACGAAACGTTTTATTTAATTCTAGTTTCAAAGCTGATAGAATAAATTTAAAATTTCTAATAAGCAAAATATTTTGCCGAATTTAAAAATTAATTAAAACTAATTTAAATAAAAAAATATTCGTTTTTTACTAAAATAGCTCATTACTGCCCCTTTCTAGTCTCCTTTCATCGCAATGTAATTCATTTTTATTTTAAAATATTTCAAAAATAAAATATAATTTACTGAAATATTACTTGAAGAATATTGATTCATATTATAATTCAACTCTTCTTTAAACAAATACTACTTATTTTAAGGTAAAAATATCGCAGTAATTCATTTTTACCTGATTGTATATATGATTTTACCCGACAGTAGCTCTTTTGACATATGACAGCTTGATGACATGTTCGACGGCGACTATCTGTAAAACATAATTTAATATAATGACGTGAAAGTTTTTTATATAATGCTTGCATACACAGCAAACTTTAAACAAAAAAATACTAGGAAAATATTCTCTATAATGTAATATTTTAATAAATCTTTCAAACTCTTGCTTCAAATTTGCTAGAGTTATCGGTCTTATTTTCTGATATAGTAGTGAACTAAAAAAATTGGAATGTTTATTCACATCTACAATATTCAAAATTATTTTATGATATTATTAATATTGATAATCTTTTTTTATTTATGATTATTAAATATAGTTTTCACTTAATAATATTATTTAGAAAACCGTGATTAATACAGGGTTTTTGCAGATTTAAAACTTGAGAATTCATGATTAAAAGTTACATTAATGAAAATAAATCTTATTTATTAATATTTATTCTTATTTATTTAACAAATCATTATGCATCAAAATGATTGTTACTTAAGAAGATAATGTTCTTATTAAATCATATTAATAAAACAATTAAAAGCTTTTCTAATTAAGTAATGTCATGAATTTATTGTATTTTTATTTTACGATTCAAAACAGATAAAAGAAAATGGAAGATATAAGAAACGAAGCTGCCGTCAATTAACCACCACAGACAACCGCACCACCCTCCCATTAGTATGGAACAGGCTTGCCTCCCAGAGAGTAAAATTCTACGTCTGCTTGGCCTGACACTCTCAACGGACCTCAAGTGGAATGACTACGTCGAATCCATTGCTAAATCCGCTGCTATGAAAGTCGGGTCTCTGTGCAGGGCCCGGAAATTCTTTCCGTCTGAATCTATCCTGTACTTATATAAATCTACCATCCGCCCGTGTATTGAGTACTGCTGCCACATCTGGTCGGGTGCTCTGCTATACTCCTCGGGGTTCTTGATAAAATACAGCGAAGAATCTGTAATGTGATTGATTCCGACTTGGCTGACCGGCTCCAGTCACTCTCTCACCGGCGTGACGTGGCTTCCCTGTGCCTCTTCTATAAATACTTTCATGGCTTCTGCTCTGAAGAACTTAAATCACTGGTTCCCCCTATATGTGCATTTGCACGAGATGCTAGATTGACAACTAGGTCCCACCCTTTACAGTGAAACCGATGAAATGTAACCGCAATTTCTACTCCAACAGCTTCTTTCCTCGCACTTCTCGCCTGTGGAATTCCCTACCGCATACTACAACCTCCAGGAGTTTAAATGTAGGGTCAATAGGCACCTCCTAACACACTAATTCACACCCACTCTCTCCAACTCTCTCCCTATGTACACCCTAAGTCCTCTATCATCCTCCTTCTGACATTTCCTATACCCAATCTCTCTATGTAACCCCATGCGCTATAGTGGCGTAGAAATTTAATCTCTGGGAGGCAAGCCTGTTCCATACTAATGGGAGGGAGGTGCGGTTGTCTGTGGTGGTTAATTGACAGCAGCTTCGTTTTGGAAGAACTGAGTTTTACGAGACATTTCTTACCCCAATGCACCACGGATTGGAGGTCCTTCTCAGGCTCGGCAGCGACGTTCCCCTTGTCATCAACACCAGATTTTTGATCGAGGCAAGAGTAAACTGTGGTATCATCGACGTACATGCCTACATGTGATCTTATGGCATCGGGGAGATCATTGATGTCGATTAGAACGAGTGTATGTATGTATGTATGTATGTATGCCGCATTCACCCTAGTCGGGTTGAGCGGGCTTCCTCCCTGACGGAGCAAGTCTCATTGGGATTTGTTTAAGGGCAGGGTCCCAAGTCCTACCCCGTTATTTAACCCATAACTGGAGGGAACGGACGGATTAATACCTTTCCCAAGGGTACTAGTGCGCAAGTGAGTGCAGTGTGCTCGACTGAAATTGGAACTCGGCTCACCGATTTCCCCCTCCAAGCCGACATCCACCGCACCACAACGCACATCCGTGAACGCTAACAGCACCTGGTATTCCCAAGTGGTCACCCACGTAAGTACTGACCAGGCTCAACGTTGCTTAACTTCGGTGATCGAGCGGGAACCGGTGTATTCAACGTGACATGACCGTTATATTTATCCTTTGTAGGACCTAGGATAAAGCCTTGGGGGACACCCGCGTTTGTAGGGTAGTTTTGGGTGGAATGTCCGTTTAATACCACCTTCAGTATGCGGTTAGAGAGGAATGACTGGATTAAGTCCAACAAAAGTCCAGTTATGCCATATCTTTGCAGTTTCCGTAGAAGGCCGGCATGCCATACTCTGTCGAATGCTTTAGAGTTATCCTAGGTGACGTTTCGGGCTTCACCATTCTTGTCGAGAGCCTGGTATATATCCTCGGTGATGGTCGTTAGCATATCAGCAACAGACCTGGTGAAGCGGAAGCCATGCTGTTTGTCCGAGAGGAGCCCGTGGGCTGTGAGATGCTGAACCACCTCGGCGTTGATAATGGCCTCGAACACTTTGCCGAAGATCGGGAGAAGGCTGATGGGGCGGTAATGTGCGGGGTCCGAGGGTTCTCCAGTGTTCTTGAATATTGGAACCACAGAAGAAGACTTCCAGCAGGCAGGAAAGCAGGAGGAAGATAGGCAGAGGTTGTAGAGCTTAGAAAGGATAGAGGAGAGTTCAGGGGCACAATTCTTCAAGACTATGATTGGGATTCCATCCTAACCACTCGCTTTTTGAGTGTCCAGTTTGGAGATTATGCTAGAGATCAGCAAGGGCGTGATGTGGACATCATTCAATTGGGCCTCAGTTCTAGGCTTTTTGAGAAAGTTTTGTCAGATGGAGTTCTTCATATCATACATTATATTAAAATCATTCAGAAAAATCTAAGTTGTCGGATTACATAATCGTTTTGTCTGATCAACTGGCAAAAATCTGTTTCGAGAGAGTGAAGCTTGTAGGTCTCAACGAGGACCATTCTATTTCGAAACGTGTCGACTGGTGTTGGAAAATCATAAAACACTGTACAAGATTATAGAATCATTATCATTTACTGACATTTAACAGAAGTAATAAATGATATGTATAATATAATAACAATGCTGACGTTCCATATTATCTGAAACGAAGGCAGGGGCTACTCTATCAGTCGTGAACAAAGCAATAATAGGGGAGTCAAGCCGAATGATTGTTAAATAGTTTCGTAATTCGGACAAAGAACTAATAAAGATGGATAAAAATGGGTTCAATAATCTGGTAGTAGACAACAACTAGTTTCACGAACACACAAAATCTATTTGACCATGGTGAACCTCATCAGGAGAAATAAAAAGCTGAATCGACTGTTTGACTAACAATAATAGATTCGGTGAGGGACAATAAAATCAAGCAGGTACACAAATTTAAGTACCTAGGACGCGTTCTAACAGAAGACGGAAATTGCGACACTGAGATCTGAAGGCGAATGTGCATAGCAAAGCTGTGTAATGTATTAAGAAACAGAACAATTTCGCGAGAAACAAGAAATAGAGTACTGGATCGCTATGTGATGTCGGTTCTTCCATATGGCAGTGAATGTTGGACAATATCTTCGAAGATGAAGGAAAAATTTGAAGCAGCTGAAATGTGGTTCTACAGAAGGATGCTGCGGATATCATGGACCGAGCATGTGAGCAATGACGAGGTTTTGGACTGGATGGAGACGAAAAGGAAATTAATACTGAGCATCAGGATAAGACAACTAAAGTTCCTGGAAATACAATGAGGAAAGAGGGTTTGGAGAACCTAATATGCCAGATAGAGTGAAAAAGAGGCAGAGGAAAGCAGCGGATAACATATTTGAGGGACCTGATCAGGTGGATATAATATATAAACTTAGATTGAAACTACAAAAGTCGAAGTGGCCCTAGGTAGCACATAATCTTCGATGCGATAAAATTCTGAATTAATGAGACAGTGTTAAAATCAGTTGCAATTAATAAAAAGAGAATGGAAAATTGAAGTCGGATGCATTACTATTACTAGCAACTAAAAACATTCGCCAGAAGAAAAGCAAAGAATAAAGAATGAATGAAAAGTGAAAATATCGACATGATGAAAGGAACACAATGTGAATATATTGTATAGAATATAGGACAACGCTCAAAGATACTAGGAAAACATGCATGCAATCTTAAGAGGAATGGATCAAGTAATATGTGACGGAATAGAAAGAATAGCATAAAAAGTAGATCTGCATACAGTTATAAGTAAACTGGATGAATAATAAAAAGAATGTATAAAACCCGAGGATGGGACACTGAGATTAAAATAGGTAATAATATGCAAATAATTGAAGGAATACATTAGAATCCTTTTCCACGACCAACTCAACAAGGATCAAAAAGCAGTTATAATAAATATGCCGGAAACCAACCTTAAATTATTTCGGCATTGAAAAATATTATAAATGAAGTATCCAACCTTGCGGATATACTGGAAGTGCTAATTAGATCCGTTTCATAGAACTACCTAAAATATAATTTACAAACAACTGTACATCCCATCGCATAACCAAGTGTATAAAACATCACAAACGTTAAGATAGTGTTTCTTACACTAAAGTAAACAAAACATTCCATTTCCGCAAACCATTCATTTCTGAGTTATTAATTTTAAAAAAAAGGTTAAAGTAGATGGTGTTGTGTTGCCACGTAGAGTAGGTAACATTTATCATTTTTGGATAGTCTGTCTTCGCCGTTTAACTTATGTAGTATTGATTTAACTCAGAAATGTTCCGTTTGACAAGGGCGGGATATTCATATTTTGAGAAGGCAGTTACGATTTGAGATATGGCAGCACGAATGTTAATAGATGCGAGGCTGCATGGCAGTATCTGATGGTTTCCAGACTGAATGCAGCTGATTCATCCGATTTTTCTGGTGTTAATAGCTGCGTTGCTGAAACAGGATCCATGGCACCACAAAAGATGGACCGAAGAAGACCGAGATTCTCTCCTACGCCTGACCACCAACAACACATTCTACATCCTGTCTGAGACGATCTAGGTATCGGCACAAGTGGCCATAGCATGACGTACATTTTATTGTACTGCATGAAGTAAAGAACAGATTTTGTATCTATATCATTTGCAACTTTGCAGCTTTTTTTGCCCACTGATTACACACAATGGAGTAATTTTGCCGATGGTTTATTGCACAAAATGCCGATCAATTGTTTGTCTCTTCAGTCTCGTTTAGGGATGTGACAACAATTAGCAGACATGGAATAACAAATTCACGCAACTAACATTTGTGGGCGGATTGGAATCTCTATTAGTCAATTCAAAATAGACACCATCATCAGTTTACTATTAATGTGTGGAAACAGAATAATGAATTACGTGGCAAGTACACCGGATGCTCAAATGCAAGCATTTCAGAGTTTTTGGACGTCAATCTAAGAACAGGACAGAAGAAGCGGAAAGAGTTAGATGAGTCTAATGGTGATTACGTAGGTACAACAGCTCGGAAACTTTACACTGATTCTTCTAAGAACAGAAATCCAGGCCACGTTTAAAAACAACGCCTTCAATTCAATCACGTTCATATGCCTTGAATAAAGTGGGTGTCTGCTAGAAAATCCTATTCTGGTAACAGGACTCTGCAACATGCCACACAAGAAGTACAAACCCAGTCATATCTGTTAAACAAATTCTGCGACCATATCACACCTTACATCTGAGCACCTAACTCTCGAGACTGCAACCTCCTTGATTATTATATGTTGGGCGCAGTTCGGTGAGAGACCAACAAAACGTCATGTAGCAC
Source organism: Ascarosepion bandense (assembly GCA_037127315.1). Lineage (NCBI taxonomy): Eukaryota > Metazoa > Mollusca > Cephalopoda > Sepiida > Sepiidae > Ascarosepion > Ascarosepion bandense. The sequence continues at coordinate 388,097 of JBBBDQ010030165.1, forward strand.
TGACGGTGAACTGAAGACAAGGATTTTTTTAGTGAATTACTTAGACCGTCCAAAAGATTAGCAGGATATTCCAAGTCCCCCAGCGGCTGAACTTTAAGCTAATGACGATTTTAATGAATGAATTTAGTCTTTAATATTTGAAGATATTTTTGTGCAATTTTTGGAAATATATCTTAGCTGATACGTTTCGTCTTTTGAACGACATCATCAAGGCAAATATTTGAATTTTATTTTAAAACAAGAATTTATATACGGAAGAAAAATGTCGTTAGATCAGTATTGTTTTTTTATGGTCATATTTCAATTCTTGTCAAATTAATAATTTTGAATGTAGTTGTAACTATTTTGATATTGTTAGATTGGATAAACCTTAAATAGTGAATATTGTTATTAGGTTGTCACACAAAATTACGAATGTTTGATTTTTTGCTGATTCGGTTGTTAACGTACTTACCTTATTATTATATAAAAAATCTGGACATATTCTTCATTCTTTTTTTTTCCAGATACTATTTATTTCAATATATTGTTACTGATAAGTGAAATGAAAATTATTATAATAAACCAAAGTCAAGTTTCTTACTGTGTGATTAAAAACTGGTAAAAATAATCATTTTTGCACTGAATCATTACATGTGATAAGAAATGGACAACCTTTGACAACAGTAAGACAATAGGCTAGTTGTTAGATGCATATGAATAACCAAGACATTACTAGAAACCTCTAATACACTTTTCAAAGCTATTGGTTACTGCATGGTGGTCTTTTAAAGAGGTTATTCAATTTTTCTTCTTGCCTGAAAAACAGTATCAACAACCTCGTGAAAAACTTTAAAAGAATGATTCTTGGCATCCAGTCTCATCAACTTACTGATGACCTTTCTAGTTGCAAATGTAATTTATTTCCTAATAATTTCTTCTCTCGAACTTCTCATATACGAAAGACATTTTCGGTGTAGTGATTTCCTATCAATATGTATATTCAAACATTTCAATGAAACTTCAGATTTTTGTTTCATTTCGCCCTCTTTGAATGCTGGTGATTTGACAAACTCTCTCACCTCAATAACAAAATTTTGCTTCTTTTACTCTCAGAAACTTTCTGCATATTGATGGCTTTATAGAATTTCTTGGGGCGGAATGATTCTAAAAATCTACACGATTCAATCATTGGTCTAGCATTCTGCACGTAGAGCACTGTTGTAAATTGACGTTCCTTTACAGTTGTACTAAGTTTAATCCTTATGATGGGTGGTAAATTTTAATCTTGGATACTATTTAACAAATAGCTACAATCCATAATTATATAACTTTTTTTCGATCATTATATTGTCGTTAGTAAAAAGGCAGAAATTTATTGGATAGATAAACGCTCTATAGCTTAATTTTTATTTCTTCTTCTATGTGACCTGTCCCTTCAGGACGTAGGCGATCATGGATCTCCACGTCTCCCTATCCCTTGTGGTTCTTAGTATGTTTGCTCCTGTTGCTCCTGGCAGCCCCCGTTCCGTCATCCACCTGATCAGACCCTGCAATTATGTTATCCGCTGCCTTCCTCTGTCTCTCCTTCCTTCTATCTGTCCAGTCAGTATCAGGTTCTCCAGGCTCTCCTTCCTCATTGCATGTCCCAGGAACTTCAATTGTCTCTTCCTGATGCTCATCATCAATTTCCTTTTTGTTGCCATTCTTTCTAACACTTCGTCGTTGCTTGTATGCTCAGTCCACGATATCCGTAGCATCCTTCTGTAGAACCACATTTCGGCCGCTTCCAGTTTTGTCCTCATTTTCGATGATATTGTCCAGCATTCACAGCCGTATTGAAGAACTGACATCACGTAGCAGTCTAGCACTCTTTTCTTCGTTTCTATTGAGATCTTCCTGTGTGTTAGTATTTTGCTCATCTTCTGGAACGCGTCCTTTGCCATGCCAATTCGCCTTCGGATCTCCGTGTCGCACTTTCCATCTCCTGTTAGAACACTTCCTAGGTACTTAAATTCTTGGACTTGTTTGATTCTGTTATCCCCTACCTGTATTTGGCATTTTGGGTTGTATCTTTTGCTGACGACCATGCACTCAGTTTTCTTAAAGTTTGTTTGTAGTCCTTTCTTGTCACTCTCCACTGCTACTTTCTGTATGAGATCTTGCAGTTTACTTTCCGTGTCCACAATCAGTACTGTATCGTCCGCGTATCTTATGTTGTTCAGGTTGTGGCCTCCAATAACAAATCCTGGTGTGTCATCTAGGGTCCTCAAAATATTATCGCTGTATAGGTTGAAAAATTCCGGTGAAAAGACACATCCTTGTCTTACGCCTTTTTCTATCTTTGTGTATCCACTGAGGTCGTTACCTGTCCGTATGCAGGCCGTTTGCTGCCAGTAGAGATTCTTGATTATTCTTATGTCTTTGCCGAATATGTCGAGGTTGCCTACCTGTCGTATAAAAAAGTAATGTGAGAGACTGATATTGCGCAGTATAACTCGTTGGCTGTCGACGCACTGAAGCATTAAAAACCTTATATAATTTCAAATATTTTAAGATGCAAATTGCGGTTCATTTGATTACTGAAGTTAAGTAGATTTTCTAGAAATTTTAAGTAAGGAAGCAATTAGGCTACAATTTTGGCTGAACGCTTTTTAACGCATGGATATATTCTCTCTTGAAGACGAAATACATACAAGCAAAATAGTAAAAAAATAATGTCTATGAATTTAGATGTATGTGTATTATTTTACACACTTTTTCATATATTATCTGGTCACACAAGACACTTTCATATTCTTTCCGAAAAGTTTGTCGATATAAATTTGCAATATCATTACTCAATGATCGAATTATTGTCAGTAGCTTTCTATGACATTACGCAAATTTTAATCTCGACTGTATTCTAAAATAAACGATCAATAGTATAAAGAATTTCTAAATATTGTCAAAAATGGAGGCAATTGTTGAGTTCATAAACATAAACAAATGTCAGAAAAAATGATCATTTGAATGAAATATTTTGTCTTTATTATCGTTTGTCTCGTTTAATTTGTCACAGTTTTTGGTGTTCTCATACAACAAATTTAATCTTTGACTTAAATTCATCAGGAACAGCTTGTTTTCTTGTAATTTTTGTTGAAACTAGCAAGTTGACAACCGTCATAGAAGAAAGTAAATCTTAACAATTCCTAATAAAGCTTTTTTTACCATTTTCCCAAATTTATATTAAAATAATGAACACAACCTGCTATTTATGATATTCAAATCATGTATAAGGCTGCTTCATGTATAGCGTGCCACCTGAAATTTGTTGTCGAAAACTTGATTTTTTGATAGCTCTTGTATAATGCTATCCTAGCTTCTGAGAAATATTAGTAGGCCTCTAGTAGTGAAATATAGCTTTACTAGGCATCAATCTGAACATATTTTATAGAAAATAAATGTTCTTCATTATTTTTGTACAAAATGCTAAGAACGGTCAATCAACATAAAATATCTTATATGGCGCTTTGGATAAGGTACTTCGTTCCTTCATGCCTGATTTATAACCTCTTCCAAAAATTACATGATCAATAGTACGAACCCCTAATATTGCTTAAATAACTGATCATAAAAATCTCGCACTACATTTGAGTAAATACGTTAACCTTCATTTTCAAAATTGAGGGATTCTTATAATAAATAAATTTGCATCGTCACGTACTGTAGTGTTTTTTTAGTATTATCGATTATGTAGACATACGTGCATATTACAAAGGGGTTTCTGAAGTAAGATCAATAATTTTCCTTAATATGTGTACGTGGTTGGTCTTAATAAATTAGAGGCTCCAAAATCATTTAAAATTTAAAAACGTGTAAGATTAATCAATGGTGGAGTCATAATAAACTCGACTCTCGGAGAATTTTCATAATAAATAAATAAACATCCCTACCATTTTTGTAGGCATCTATGAGAGATAAAAAGTACTGATAAACAAACCTTTTCGTGCGGAAGACAAGATTTTATACAATTCTAAACGTTTTAACACTTTTTATAAATATTCTAAACTGATATATATATATATATATATATATATATATATATATATATATATATTGTCATCCGCAGACAGATCTGTTTCTCCGTATCACAGCTCATCAGTACGGTTAGACTCCGATTGCTTTTTACCCAGGATTATATATATATATATATATATATATATACACTAATAATAAAATAATTAAACGACCTAAAAAGGGAACATGATGTAATGAAGAAGCTAATATGGCTGACTATTATGACTGAGTTGTAAGAATATAAGTACTAGATAGACTATCCTATCGCGCGGTTTTTAAACTTACCCATTCTTTTGAACAATAATAGTAGTTCATCCCTAATTTCTTGTTTAAGAAGGGATTCACGGTTTCTTTTCTCTCCTCAGGTTTTAATAGTGGAGTTGTCACGATTTTTTGTGATGTGTGGACGGTGGCAATGGCCCTTTTTATTGGCCCCTAACATAATTTGTAAGCTTGAATCACATATAGCAAACGCAGGCGGTTGTATCCCAGTCAACGTCCTAAAGAAGTTTGACCCTGAGCTGGCTCCAGTCCTCTCCAAACGCAACAACTGTTGCCTTACTTCTCCATACTTTCCTGCTTGTTTGAAGTCCTTCTCCCTAGTTCTTGTTTTAAGAAATATTGAGATCCCTCAGACCTCTCTAATTATCGGTCTATTAGCCTCTTACCTCATTTTATGAAGGTATTTGAGACTATTATCAATGCTGAAATAGTTAAATATCTCACATTCCACAATCTTCTCTCTGACAAATAATATTGCTTCCGTTTTGTCAGGTCTACAGCTGATGTGCTAATAACTATCACTAAATTGTTACATACGAGTCTCTTGATAAGAACGACGAAGCTTGAGCTTTTGCTCTTGATATATCGGAAACATATGACAGACTTTGACATGCTGGCAAGCTCTATAGCTTCGGTATTTCTGGATGATTACTTGATTTAATCCAATCGTTACTATCAGATCATGAAATAAAGGCTGTTTTTAATGGGCAAGCTTGCAGATATTTTCATACAAATACGGCGGTTCCGCTTTTTTTATCATTTTCTGATCTGATCAATTATCTTCCTAATGTAATCAGGTCCTAAGTACCCATCTACGGTGATGACATCAACACTTACGCCCGTCTCAATAAGAAATTTCTCAAGGCTGACAAAGTAAACGAGTGCTACCCTTCAAAACCTATTATCTGTGATTGAATGGAGAAGAAAATGGTTTGTATATTTTAATGCCTCCAAAATAGAGATGCTCTTCTTTAGCCAACATAGACAGACTATCCTGTCTACCATGCAGAACTGAAGACGCTAATCTTCTAGGGAGCAACGCACTGCACCTTCTTGGCCTCACCCTCTGAAACGATTACAGCGAATCTCCTGCTATGAAAGTCGGGTTAATTTGTCGGTCCAGAAAGTTTTTTTTCTCGTCGGAATCTATTTTGTACATTTATAAATATATCATTCGTCCATACATTGAATACTGTTGTCTGTTAGTATAAAACTAACAGACACGATTAAGTGCTGATAAGAATTTACACACACACACAAACACATACACACATCATCATCATCATCATCATCATAATCATCGCTCATTCAGTAATGAATTAGAGCACTCTAATTACTGGCGGATGATACAATCTACACTAAAAGTCTGCCTCCTTTTACAGAGCGCCCGCAGCTCAGAGTTAGAATCGACGACTGATGCCAATTCCGTCGGGTTTCAATCCTGGGCAAAAAAGCAATCGGATGTCTAACCGTGATGATGAACTGTGATACAGCGAAACAAATCTGTCTGCGGATGACTATATATATATATATATATATATATATATATATATATATATATATATATATATATACTATAAATGTTTACTTTAGGGCACATGCAAACTACTAACTACTACAAAACTGTACATTTTTTTGACATTGAAAGAAAAATGCCTCATCAAGTAGTTAATAAAACGGTAACAAAATGTTTTATTACCATCATTATTAACTACTTGATGAGTTGTTCTTTCGATGTCAAAAGAAAATGTGCAATTTTCTAGTAGTTTGTAGTTTACACACGTTTAGCGTAATTAATATTGAATATCCATTGTTTTAGTTTTATAGTGGGCACTGTTTTAAATTAATGTTTTGAATGTTGCAATTCTTTTCTTCGTTCCTAATATATATATATATATATATATATATATATATATATATATATCAAGACTCTCATAACCAGTACGCAATTTCTGAAACCACCTTCGAACTGCCAAATATATATATAAATATATATATATCGTTTGTCCAAAAATAATGGCCAATGATAGCGTTGTATTTTGAAAAGCCATTTTAACATAATATTTACAGTATACATTCATTGAATTTTGGTATACATAATAATTAATGTTTGCTCTTTAATAATGTTTAACTTATTTTCAGACCGAAATAGGCTTGAAGTATAGAATCTCATAATTATGAACATGACAAAACCTGATCTTTACATTTTTTTCATGAGTTCAAACTTGGGCACAGTGCCTATCAAACGTGTTCCAATATAAAAAGAGCATAGGGAGATGGGTCCAGAAATTTTTTAACAGTTCGAAGGTGGTTTTCTTTTGTTTGAAGCAAGTTCTGAACCAAGCAAGTATTTGTTTTTTTTTTAAAACTCACGTACAAATTCATCAGTCACATTTCGTAGGAGGGAGAAATATTAAATAAATATCTGATCTGAATTAATATTTGGCATGTTTTTTTTTTCTCTTTACCGAATATACGTTAAACAGTAGCCAATGAGAGTGAAAGTATTGAAAATAGAGTTAGTTGACTTTTAATTAGCTGTCATAACATTAAACAGCGGTATATAAACAAATTCAATTTTTAAAGAAGCAGTCTGTTGTGGAAATTCAGCTAGGTAAAAAGAATATAAACACGCATTGAAGCTAAATATATTTGCATATTAGTTATCAATGATGTACTCATCATCATTTTCAACGAATAAATCCGAAATATCTGAACGTCTAACTTAATATATCATGAAGTCTACCTCTAGTTTGGACTTATAGGATACGAATCCTATATCATCCAACAATTAACTGAAGCGGAAAAAGTAAAATTGTACACCAAATAAAATGGAACACAATGACTGAAAACATTTTGGAAAAAGCCAGACTAAAGCACATTTAACAAGCCGGTGTAAAAATTAAGATTCTGGATTCTGATTGGATAGGAAATAGCAAATTGAACTCTGTGCCTAGTCAAATTATTTTAACACTTAGAGAATGGGGATGCGGTTTCGAGCCGACCACGTGACCTGATTAAAGTACTTATTCGCTTCCTTTAACCAACAAAAAAATGTTAATTGTATCAGAGATAAACGACACGCTAAAATGTAACAAAAAACTTCAAGTCTAAACAAGATGTAAGGTTGTGACACATATTCGTTCTCCTTCTTCACTTATGCTAATTTCTTTTACTTCTTCTTCTCCAGTCAACACAGAAGACAACCACATGACTTTACCTTCTTTTTCTCATTCTCGCCGGCCATAAATAAAAGGAAAGGAACACATACTTTATTAAACACACTCGCTACTTGCAACAAGAATTCTGGGCACTTAACTCCTTTCTTCTATTTCTCTGTAACATATAACAACATACATATTCTCTTTGAACATAACATATAACATATAACATATACATATAACATATAACATATACATAACATATAACAACGTACATATTCTCTTTGAACATAACATATAACATATAACATATACATATAACATATAACATATACATAACATATAACAACGTACATATTCTCTTTGAACATTTAACTTTTACAAATTGATTAACTGCGTACATTTTTTTATTTGAACATTTTATTCTTTGAAAATTTGTTATTCATTTTAGTTAATAAAATTCCACTTAATTTACAAAAAAAAAACATTAATTTTTCGAAACCATCAATCTAATTATATATATAAATGCTGGGATTGTCGGTTATGTCTTGAATTGACCCTGTACCAGTCATGGCCAACCACCTCTACGTAAATAGTGACCCAGCAAAAGACATGCATTCTACAGAATAGTGACTCCACAGAGAACACCTAGTGAAATTCTGAACCCTACATGAATGGTGACTCCGTAAATAACACAGAATAATTTTAATAATTACAATTTAATAATTGTATACACCGAAAAATAACATGTTATTTCATCTCGTTAAAATAAATTCAGCATTTATAAACACAAACGTAAGAAGCTTTTTCTCGACAAGAACTACTTTCAATGTCGCTAGATTCTACAGTATCTTTTCAAACTTCTCACTGCATGAATGGTGAGCACGTGAAGGACACGCAAAGGAATTCTGATCTCTATAAAATGTTGAACACGACATATAACAGTCAACCATCACTACATGAAATATCAACCAGGCGTAGAACATTGCACAGTTTAATAATAGCATACTAGAGATCTAAACTGTCATCTATCCCAGGTTTTGAATTAACGTCGACTCGCTGAAGTTTTTATCATTTAACGAAAACAACTAAGATATCTTCAAGTTCGATTTATTGATACTGGAGATAACTGGCACCTCCAAAAAAATCGATATTAAATCCAGATATCTTCTAAAGTTCTTTTGATGTATGCGTCGACACTCAGTATCAAACATCAGCAGCAACCAACTAAACAACTTTGCAAATAAAATTATTTTCCAGCTGTTAATTCTTCTAACATTAAGATAAATCCACGCACACATCGAAACGAACGACCCCAATCAAACAAAAATCAACTCAAAATGTAGCATTGGAATCAATCAGAATTTTTTGACAGCCATATGAAACACTGGAATATACTGAGAATTTTCCAGAGCATGTACATTCTAAAATAACTCATTAGAAAATATAGAGCACTCTGATGACGTATATTTTCGTCGAAACCTCCAATCACGCGCATCTCAACTACGACATTCGACTCTTCTTATTTTCAGCCTAGGAGAGACAACACAGCACTTCATAAACTAACTCACAAAAAAAAAAAACGATTGCAATTAACGACCCCATACGCCGTCTACAAACAACAACAAAGAAAAAAGCGACCGTTCATTGGACAACGATTGATCGCAGCAAACATAATAATAGCAACCCGCAACTAACAAATCCGATCTCAAACAAATACAAATTTACCATTTATTTCATGTTTGAAACGATCAAAATCACATGGATACGTAAAAACATGCGTGAACATATTGAGAAATTGCTTCAAAACTTACCAATCTGCGGAATTTCTATAGGATACAAATATATAATCCAACAATTAACTCAAAGGCAAAAAGTAAAATTGCACACAAAAAATCTGGTCAGAATGGCTGAAAATATTTTGAAAAACCAAACCATATATTTCAAAAGCCGTGTGAAAATTAGGATTCTGTATTCTAATTGCATAAGACCCCGATTGAACTATGACCCCGCTCAAATTTTCTTAACACCTAGAAAATGGGTATGCAGATCAAGATGACCACGTGACATGATGAAAGTACTTATACGCGTCCCCTGACCGACCAAAAACAGTCAAACAAGACCAGAGTGCGACAACACGCTAAGTCTGACCAAGACGCAAGGTCGCCTAACAAATCCGTTCTTTTTCTACACTTGTGCTAACTTCAGGTCTATCCTCCGTCAAGATTGTAGCGTGAGGTCTTGCGCAATATAATGTGACGTCTAACTACTGCCTCGCCTGTAGCGTGTGGTTTAACTCAATATAACGAGAAGTCTAGCTCCCGTTTCGAATATAGTGTGAAGCTTACCACAGCAGATTGTCAGAATGAATCTTCTGCAAAACACATTCAGCAACATTTTGAAGTACCCTTAATTTGTGAAATGTTTGTTAACTGATTTAGGTCGGCGTTGATTCTCGTTTAGAAGCTTCATTTGCTTCGATTTTTATGGGTGTGTCACATGTTTAGAAAATGGGAGACTGATATAAATATCTATGTTAGACCTCATATGACCTGATGGTCACGTGAGGGTAAGAGCACGCTAAACCATGAGTTCCATACTTTTCCCTGAAAATGGTTCAAATTTACATTGTTTCAATTTCATTGTTTCTCAATGTCTTGCCGCTTATGAAATTGATCTAGTTCACGAGTCATGGATCTACAGGGGCCCGACAGTATTTTTCGGACACTTTAGTATTCGACTTTCCGAGTACCATAGTTTATGCTATTCCTTCAATAGAATAGCATAAACCTATAAAGACAATACCTGTAATAAAAATGGAAGAAAATCGATTATGTAAGGAAAAATATTTATTTTTCATCATTTTTTACAAAACACATGCGACATTATTTTTCGGACATCGTTGAAAAACTGTTAATAGTCTGTAATATCACCTTTCTTCTCAATAACTTTTATCAATCTCTCTTCATAATGATCAAATATATGCACAATAACATCTCTACGTGTTTCTATTAGTTGTTTTTTGGCATCTAGTATCCGTTCACATAGTTGAGCCTCTTTCGTTATTTCAGGTCCATCATAGACAAGTTGCGCAAGCATTTCCCAAACATTTTCTATTAAATTTAGATCTGGGCTTTTTGCAGGCCATTCCAAAGTAGTCATATTCACTTTAGTCATCCATTCTTTCATGAGTTTTGACACATGGATGCTGCAATTGTCTTGCTGTAGAACGAAATCATTCCCTATCCCTCTTCTTATCCTTGGTAGGGCTTTCTCGTCCAGCAACTGTTTGTAGCTTTCGCTATTCTGTCGTCCTTTCAGGCACTCCAACCATATATTTGCATTAGCAAAGATCATACCCCAAACCATAACTCCTCCTCCTCTCACCTGTCGTTTGTTCAGTACAGCAGGCTCACCCCTTCTCGACCAAGTACACCATCCATCGGGCCAATCAAACTTGAAACGCTTCTCATCAGTAAATATAACCTTCTTAAAGTCAACATGCTTTGTTAACCACCTTTTAGCACACTCCAGTCTTGCTCGTTTGTGTTTCTTTGTTAGTGTAATTTTTTTTCTTAGCCTTTGCATACTTCAAACCAATCCTATGCAGCGTTCTTTGTACTGTTCGGACGTTTACATCCAATTCACATTTCTCCTTCACTTTTCTTGCTGTAACTATTTCTCCAGATGTCAAAAGCCGTGTCACAGTCCTCTTCATTCTCCTTTCAGTCCTCTTGCCAATTGATCTTTTCCATCCTCTCTTCTTTTTCCGCTCGGAGTTTGTCTTCAGCATGTATTCGACCGTTGATTTTGACAGTTTCACATCCATGGCGATCCTTCTGATGCTGAGGTCATCATCCCGCTTCTTCCGTGCCAAACAAACGACTTCTTTTGAATGCATTTTACCTCATTAAATTAAATTTTTTTGCCAGTAAAATAGAACAGATAATTGATTCTAATGATGACAACTATGTGTACAAGCAGAAAATTTGCATACAGTAACATATACATAATCTTAGCTCTTAATAAAATAGGATTTTTTGTCATGTCCGAAAAATAGTGTCGCGCAAGTTTTCGCAAAAATCACAAAAAACTAAAATTTTCAGAGCCAAACTAAAAAAAAATGATTACACTAGTAGTGGATTTTTACTCCTCAACTACGGACTTACAATTTCAAAAGTTTTTGGCACTAGTAACCACCTTGAAGTACTTTTTTCAAAGTGTCCGAAAAATATTGCCGGGCCCCTGTACTAGATGACTCAGTATCGGTTATTTTCCTTTAACGCAAATCTACAAGTTTTTGTTCACCTTTGTTGTAGCTAGAACTCACAAATATAGACAAATGATTAAACTTTACTTATTATTATTATTATTATTATTATGTCATTTTTCATCATATTTCGATTTCTGCTTTGGTCACACTACCAACCAAGACTGCGGGGAGACCTGAGGCAGGTAGTGGCGTGTTGTTATGGCTTCATTTCATGTTTTTCTATCTTCCCTATCATCCCAAGCATTACATAGATAAAGTTTTCCTTAGTGTGTGGGCTCTACTTAATAAGACAATTTTTTGTATATCTCTTAAGCTGGGGTTTCCAGGGATTCTTTCAATGTGTTGTTTTGTTCCATTTTTTATCATTCCAAGTGCACCTACTATCACTGGCACAACTCTTGTTTTCAATTTCCACATTTTTTCTATTTCAATTTCCAGGTCTTTATATTTTGACAGTTTTTCAAATTCCTTGATTGCTATGTTACAATCCGCTGAACAAGCCATATCAATTAATAGACAAGTTTTCTCCTTCTGGTTTTTAACAATAATGTCTGGCCTGTTTGCTTCAATTTTTCTGTCTGTGTAGATGGTGTAATCCCATAGAATGGTTACATCTTCTATTTCTGTAACCGGTGCTGGGTGATGTTCATACCAGTGTTTGTTTACAGCTTTTCCATAATGTTTGCACATTGCCCAATGTAAATATTGCCCAACTCTATCGTGGCAATTTTTATATTCATTTGGGGCAAGCACAGAACAGCCTGAGATTAGGTGGTCTATTGTTTCTTGGTGTTTATCACAAAACCTGCATTTCGGATCCATATTATTATGCATAATATTTGCCTGGAAGTTTCTAGTGAAAAGACTTTGGTCTTGTGCTGCAAGAATAAAGGCTTCAGTTTCAGACTTTAATCCAGATGCACGTAACCATCGATGAGTATTAACTTTGTCAACATTGGATTTATTGGCACTTTCTGGATATTAGCCATGCAAAGGTTTGTCTTGCCAGCGCTGTTTCATCTGTTCAAGAGCTTTATCTTTGGCTTTCATTTTCATATTCTTTGCCGCAATAGCCTGCTCTTGGCTTCCGTTCTGCTTTTCTACAGAATCTACTAACTGTAAATCTTGTTTGTATTTACTGCCTTCTTTTATTATTGAATATCTTTTCTTTCTTTCTTCATGTTGCCTTACTAATTGTATCATCCAATCCTTTGTTGTTTCTATGTATGTTAGTAAGCCAATAGTTGTTGTCTTGTATGACAATTCCAGCTGAATAAGACCTCTTCCACCTTTTTACGGGGTATGTATAGACGGTCTACATCAGCCTTTGGATGATGCATCTTATGCTTAGAAAGAAGCTTTCTTGTTTTAGCATCCATTCGCCTGATGTCGTTTAGAGTCCAGTTTAAGATGTTAAAGCTATATTGGACAACTGGGATTGCAAGGCTATTGATGGCCATAACTCTGTTCTGTGAATTTAATTCAGTTTTTAATATCATTCGTAGCCTTCTATAGTACTCTTTACGCACTATTTCCTTCATTTTTTTATGGTGAATGTTTTCGCTCTCATTTACACCTAGGTATTTATAAGCTTCTTCTGGTTTCAATTCTTTTATTGTTACAGCAGGGTCTAAGCTAATTGAGGATGTTTCTTGTATTGATCCACGAAAAACTGTAGCTTTAGCACATTTATTCAAATTAAATTTCATTCCAATGTCTTCGCTGAAGCATTTTACAGTTTGCAGAAGACCTTACAGCTCATTATTATTCTTAGCATATAACTTTAAGTCATCCATGTAAAATAGATGGCTTATTTTCTTTTGTACTATTTTATAACCACATTCTGTCTTATTAAGTTGATTGGTTAGTGCTATTAATGATATGCAGAATAGTAAGGGAGATAAAGAATCACCTTGAAATATAGCTCTTTTGATGTTTATTTCATCAGACTTATAGGTTCCATTTATATGATTGAGGTAAAGGGTTGTTTTCCATATAGACATGCAGTGTTTGATGAGATTGATGGTGACGGGCGATATCTTGTATATATTTAAAGTCTTTAAAATCCAGGAATGTGGCACACTATCGAATACCTTTCGATAATCTATCCAGGCAGTACTAAGATTTTTCTTTGTACTGTAGCAGTTTTCCAGGATCATTTTGTTAATTAGCAATTGGTCTTTACAACCATAACAGCCACGTTTGCACCCTTTTTGTTCAAGCGGTATCATGTCATTTCTTTCTAAGAATAAATATGTTTTTTTTGTTAAAATAGATGTTAATAGTTTATATGTTGTCGGAATTGGTCTGTAGTTTTTCGGGTTGTTTGTGTCACCATTCTTGGGTAGAAGAAATGTAATTCCTTTGGACATCCATGCAGGAATTTTAGTGGGATCGTCAACCATTTCTTGAAGTTCTTTGGCTAGTTTTTATGTGCTGTATTTAAATAATATAGCCAAAAGTTAGAAATTTTATCTATACCTTGGAATTTCCAATTGTGTGCTTTTTTTCGGGCAAATTTAACATCATCTTCTGTAATTCCAGACCATGTCTGTTCTGGTTTGTTTTTCATTCGTTCTATCTCTTGCGCAATCCAATGTACTTCCTTGCTATGTTCTTTAGGGCAAGCCCATATCTTTTCCCAGAACTGTGTGACTTCTTCCATTCTGGGGGGGACTGTCACTTCAATTCTTTTTTTTACCTATTTCCCTGTAAAATCTCTTTGTATCAGTTTGGAAAATCTTGTTTTGTCTGTAAAATCTTGCTCATTTCTCGTAGCGTCTTATTCTTTGAGCCTTCAGTTGGATTTTTTGCTTTATTTTTTCTTTATTTGATAAGACTTCATTTTCATTCCTAATGTTATATTTTCTTTCGGCTCTTCTGCTTTTCCTAGTTCTTACATTTATTCCTCTACTCAGTTCATCCAGTACTTATTATTATTATTATTATTATTATTATTATTATTATTATTATTATTATTATTATTATTATTTCTGTTTTATTATGCACTAGCTGAACCGGTGGAATTTCCATGGAAGGATAATTATAATTTCCTGGAAAAATTTTATTTTGTCATACTACAAATGATAGTAACGTTTACAAACATAAAGGTATTAGAAAATAAAATAACGATTACACAGAGTGTAATTTTAGTAAAATATCTATAAAAGTAATTTTCATAGAAGATACTTTACTGTAATCTTGTATTATATTAAGTGGTGTATTTTGTGGCAGATGTTGAAAGAGAATTTATATTGTTTTTATTACTGAAAAACAATGGCTCCTGATTGCATTGTAAACATTTTAACAAGATTTTTAAAAAATAATATTTTAAAAAATAATTTCATCTATTTGTGAATGAGTACTGATAGTTTCATTAAAATTCGACAATTATGTAATTTTTGCAAGAATTTCCAAATTAATCTGTTTTCTACCGAAAAAAATTGGTGATACAATCATTACGTTTCCATTGTAAAATAGTCGTAACGTTTCTTTAGTCGTTAACTCAAATCAGAACACAATTTTCTGACAAAGTTTTGAAAATATTAGAAGGAATTAATTTTTTTTTAAATAATTAAAGGTACTGTAAAGACTTCTGTGTCCATTGTAAACAGAAAAGAACAACTGAGCAATGGCTAAACGCAACAAACCTACCTATTTTTATAATATTGTACAGTACAGACGGGATGTGCGTTGTGGTGCATTGGATATCGGCTCGGAACGAGAAATCGGGGAGCCGAGTTCGAATTCCAGCTGAATTCATTGCATTCACTTACGCGCAAATACCATTTGGGAAAGGTATTAATCCGTCTCTTCCTTCCAGTTATGGGTTAAAAAACAGGGCAGATTGGGTTCTATAGCCTTGGTCGGCAACCAGTCTACCGCAAAAAGCAATGGCAGCGTACTGCGGGATAATCTTCTGCCCAGTCAGTCATGACTCTTTCGAGACATGATCGCCCAAGCGTGTTTCACGTATGGCACTTAACTGACTGACTGACACGTCTACACACAATTACTCTACAATGAGCAGCTTAAGCTGCTACTGATACGATAATGCTATAACTCTCTCCTCCTACTCACTCACTCTTTAGCATACTTCCGTTTGGCAAAGGTGAGAGAAAGGCCGAGGAGTGATGGAGGGGAAAGAAAAGCTCGTGTAGAGAGTAAGTGGTGTAACGGACGGACGGATAAACTAACTAACTAAGGAAGGAACAAGCATAATTATAATACAGATGATTAATTCAAACTGTACCGCTCATCGAAATTTTATAATCACAACCATTCGGAAGATGTGCTTCCGCTGCGGCATTTTAAGATATCTGTTGCATTCAGCAGCTATTCTTGGAATTACGAATCAAATTTTTATTCAACCGACGCACGTATATTTCTCTCGTTCACTTGGTGTCTTGTAATTAAAAAAATGAAAATCTGTAATGGCTCTACCTGATGTGAAATAATCTGCTATCTAAAGAATTATTTTTTGTATTTGATTTTCTTTGCACAATAAAATATAACATCATTTATTTCCAAAACCAGGTCAGTCAGTTAAGTACCATACGTGATACACGCTTGGTCGATCATGTCTCGAAAGAAATATGACAGACCGCAATAGGTTATCATTACTTTCTGCAGTAGACTGGTTACCACCCAAGGCTATAAAACCAAATCTGTCTTGTTATTTAAAACATAACTGGAGGGAAGAGAAGGATTAATACATTCTTTACAAAGGTATTTGTGCGTAAGTGAATGCAAGTAAATCACCTGGTATTCGAATTCGGTTCCCCGAATTGTCGTTCGGAGTCGATATTCACTGCACCGCAATGAATATATATGATATAATGTTTTGTTTACCCACTTAATTTCCCATCAAAACCCGTTTAAAATGATGACTGTTTTGTATTCCGTCGGTCGTAATGCACACCTCTTTATAATACACAGGAAATAGAAACAAGTGATAGTTGTGTCAATGTTCTCATTTTACTAATCACTGCCCTTTTCACTGTATTATGACATTTCATTATCACTAACAATGCATTATAAAAAATAAAACTGACATTCTTGGAAAAAAGATTACTGTAGATTACTGACCGTTATTTTCTTATAAGAATTGAACTAGTGATGAATTCAAATAACCTTTTCAAAATATTCCCAGGTATCTTGATATTTTTTGAACGTTGAACACGACAGTGTTTATGAGAAATCTCAGGTGCTTAAACATGTATCGAATTTAATAGTCTTTCTAAAATATACTTCATTTAGAATTCAAGGTTGTTTACAAGAACGAAGCTTCTCAGATATGTCAAAATCAGTAATTATAAACCAGATAAACCACATTTGGTATGCAGTAGATTTCGCGTATGTACTACAAAGATATTTTAAATTGCTTCTCCAGCTGGACTAACATTCGGAATTCATAGACTACGCATAACTGAATGTATTTCATTTTAAACTATTGTTTAGAATATTTGTCTAAGCGCGTTTATTATTCCCTTGAGTAATGTTCCTGTAATGAAAATAGATTATGATGGGAATATTTATTGCTAAATGAATGCATTTTACATTATTATGTTAGGGGCATATTTATTTCGTGTGCATACAAAGACACACACACGCTAACGTACATGCACATACACACGCTACTTATAAAACTATCTATCTATCTGTCTATCTATATCTTCACAAACATACACATTTCTAAAAACTATCATTAATTATGACATCACACAATATAAGAACTAAAACTAAACCAGCTAAACATAAATCACTTAATCCTATTAACATCACTTTTTCGAACGTCCTTGGTATCCGAACCAACAATTGCAGCGTTGAATCCTTCATCAAAAATCACCTGACATCTTAGCCCTCTGTGAAACTAACATTGACCCCACACCACCACCATCTGCTACTTTCCCCTCTTTAGAAAGGATTCCAATGTCAACATGCATGGAATTGGTATTCATGTCAGCGAGCATCTCCCTCTAGCTTGGGTGATTTTTTTTGAAAATCCTGATCATTCTTTCATTGGTTTCCGCCTCTTTTTACTAAGCTCGGTTAGCTATTTTTTCTTTCTTTACCGCTCCTCTTCTTCTCCTGACTGTTCCGTACTTGGAAGCATCTCTAAAAATATAGATAAGACCATTTCCTCTCATCCATTTGCTGATATATTTGTGTTTAGAAACTTCAATGCCCAACATGCGTAGTGGCTGGAAAATCTGTCACAGATCTTGCTGGTGTCCATACCATGAAATTTTCAATTACTCAATCGCTTAAGCAAGTAACTGATTTCCCCAAGCGTTTCTCTCATAACACTAATGGAACTGACTCGCTACTAGATCTCTGTTTCACATCTATCCCTGGTTCTTTCCATGGTATGCAGCAGGCTTCCTAGCTTCCGTGCCCTCTTCAAAACTCTGATCATGCTGTTGTTTCCGTTAATATATCTTTCCACATCCCCTCCTTCCAGGAATCCCTGACTAGAAGAATATTTTACTGCTACCGAAGAGCAGACTGGGAGTCGTTCCGTGATTTCCTGAGAAATTTGGAACAAAGTCTTTTGCCTTCACGTTGAAGGCTGTGGATCTGAGGTCTCTTCATGGATTAAAGCTGGCATCTATGCTTTCATCCCAGCCAGAAAGTTAAGACTTAATCCCCATTCGTCACCCTGGTTGTCGCCTGATTGTTCTGTTGCCCACAGAAATCATTTCTTTCGGCTTTATCAGAGACACGCTTCTTACCATAATAGGCGTCCTTTTGCCTCTACTCATAAGCAATGCAAGAGGATCCTGAATGATGCTAAGCTGTTGTTTGCTGAAAGAATGAAACAGTGTATAGTATCTTACAAGTTCGGCTCCAAAGACTACTTTGTGCTCCGTAAAAATGTGTTAAATAACAGCAAGCCCTCAATCCACATTTTAATAAAAAAATTTGTTGTCCTCATATCTTCAGCAGAAAAGTCTGAATGCTTTGCTCACATGTGGGGTATCCGCACCCGACTTCATACCTAAATGTGAGGCTCAACTTAGTGACGTTCACATTACTCTCTCGCTATTCACTAACATAATTGCAAAGTTTGATCCACATAAGGTGAGCAGAGGTGACGGAATCCTAATCATTTTCCTGAAGAATTGTACCCCTGACCTCTCTTCTCTCTTCTCCAAACGCTACAATTACTATCTCTCGGCTTCCTAGCTTCCATGCCCGGTGGGAGTCATCCTCGGCGGTTTCTGTATTTAAGAACGCTGTAGAATTCTCAGACCCCTCCAATTATCATCCCATCAGCGTCCTACCGATTTTTGGTAAAGTGCTCGAGGCTATTATTAATGCTGAAGTGGTTCAACATCTCACAACCCAGGGCATCTT
Organism: Ascarosepion bandense; assembly: GCA_037127315.1. Lineage (NCBI taxonomy): Eukaryota > Metazoa > Mollusca > Cephalopoda > Sepiida > Sepiidae > Ascarosepion > Ascarosepion bandense. The sequence goes on from JBBBDQ010030165.1 coordinate 407,210, forward strand.
TTCCAATAAAAGTATGGTTTCCGCTTTACCAGGCCTACTGCTATGTTAACGTCTATCACAGAGAATATATAACAGGCTCTCGATTAGAACGGCGAAGCTCGAGTTATTGCACTAGATATCTCCAAAGCTTTTGACAAAGTCTGGTATGCTGGCCTTCTACGCAAACTACATGGATATGATATAACTGGACGATTGTTTAACCTAATACAGTCTTTCATTTCAAATGGTGTAATGAATGTAGTATTGAATGGGCATGCTTCCACATTTGAATGGAAGTCTTTCAATGCTCTATTCTAGGTCCTACGCCTTTTTCTGATCTTCATCAACAATCTCGCTGATGTAATCAGATCCAAAGTAGGACTTTATGCTGACCACGCAACAATTTACTCGATAAAACATTTGCCGATACTGACAAAGCAAATTGGCCTGCTAAGCTTGAAAATGACCTCCAGTATGTGGTGGACTTGAGTAAGAAATGGCTCTAGTCACTTTCTCAATAACTTAATGTGGCTCCCCTCTGTTTCTTCTACAAATATTTTCATGGCTTCTGCTCTGACGATTTTAGCTAACTGGTGACCACTCTGCATGAATTTACACGACCTACTAGACTATCAACTAGGTCTCACCCTTTTACAGTGAAACCAATCAAACGTAATCGCAATTTTTATATCAGCTTCTTTGCTCGCATTCCCGCCAGTAAAGTTATTTTCAGGATAGTTGCTTCCCTTATGGTTACAATCTTCTGGAATTTAAATTCAAAGACAGTTGCCATCCCTTAACTCACATCCTTCCATGACAACCCTTGTAAAATGTTCTGCTTCATTTACATTACACTCTCATGCAGTTCTCTTCGCATCTGTATTCTTATCCTATTCTGACTCGTTCTCTGACTCCTCTGTAACTTGTTCCTCTTTTCATCATTCCTCTTCTGTAACTCCCTGCGCACCAGTGGCAATTCTTCATTGCTCGCGGGGAAATTCTTATTATATATATATATATATATATATATATATATATATATATATATATATGAATCATTTCACCACAATTAAGGCATTCCACTGCTACTATTGCACATGGGGTTATATATGGAAAGGTAAAGAGAAAGTGTGGTTAGATATAGGAAATATCGGAAGGAGAGTGATAGATGGCTAAGGATACCTTGGCTGAGGTTTGGGTAGATGGGAAGAGTGTTTGAGAGAATAGATGCGAGTTAGTGTGTTAGGAGGTGTCTATTGACCTTACATTTAAACTCCTGGAGATTGTAGCCGTTGGGGAAGCAATCAAGTGGAAGGGAATTCCACAGTCGGGAAGTGCGATAAAAGAAACTGTTGGAGTAGAAATTGGGGTTACATTTTATCAGTTTCACTGTAAAAGGGTGGGGTCTAGTTGCTAATCTAGTATCTCGTGCAAATTCATACCAAGGGGCACCAGTGATCTAAGTTCATCGGAGCAGAAGCCGTGAAAGTATTTATAGACGAGACACAGGGAAGCCAGAGTCGCGCCGGTGAGAGAGAGTCTATAAAGTGATCGATATAGGTCTGCCAAGTCGGTATCGATCACTTTACAGACTCTCCGTTGTATTTTGTCAAGAACCCCGACATATATATATATATATATATATATATATATATATATATATATATATATATTGTGTGTATTTTGGCAGCATTTTCTTTAATACAGGTTTCATTGAATAATATAGACAAGTGCTGTGTATTTATTTTGTATAAGATCCTTTCGTATGATCTGATTAGCTCGATAGTGTTGTCATGGAAAGGCGACAAGAAATCGAAATAATTGCTGATTTTTCATCAGGTCTGAGCTTTCTGCTTACATAAGCCATTATCAAAGGATGAACATTTAATATACAGTGAACATGGAACATTTAAATTATTAACAGTGTGGAGTTATACAGAGAAAAATTAAACAGCTTCATTTTTTGCGTCGCACATGGCTGCAGGCCGAGAAGGAATGGTGGTAATGGGTTTTTGGTCAAATGAGAGTATAGTGGCATGAGGGGATTGGTCTGGGAACTGCTACTACTATGTGCGTAGTGGGTAAGTATAATAACTATGACCTCTCCCGTCGATTATAGGCATTCAAGTATGTTAGTGGAGGTGTCGAAATTTATTTTATTTAGGCTAGGTTTAAACTGTTTGATGTAGATAGCTTCTAGAATTTTAAGTTTTCGTTTAATATTTTCTTGTCTAAGTATATATGTATTTTCAACAAGTGTTTTCCAAAGAAGTGTGTGTTGATAGCCGTGGTGTTTTAAATGTCGGAATATGTTAGAATTTTCATTTAAGTGCAATGTAAGCCTCCGCGAAAGAGAGTTAGGAGTATGTCCAATGTAGATATTATTTAGTTTGTTAGATATACATTCTCGAAAGGAGCATTTGAATTTATACACTACATTGTTTTTTGCAAATCGCTAACGGTGAGGGAGGAGTCGTTGCGGACGGTTGAGTTGGATGTTGTAGATTTAGCGTAATATATGTTAAATTTAATTCTTTTGTTGGGGTCTGTCGGAGAGATATTAGTGTTTATGGGTATTTTTAGGATATTTTCATCTAGTTGGTAGTTGGTAGTATGTTTGGGATTGATTGGGCTATTAACATGTGTTTTTTTTTCGTGTTAAGGTTTTTAAGGAAATGTCGTATTTGTTCATCAATTATGTAATTAGGAATGTTATTGTTGATGAGTGTCTGTTTTATGTTTTTTACTTCACTGTGGAAGATGCGTTTTGTAGACGAATTGGTTTTAGCACGTTGTAGTAGATTTTTTATGATTGCTAATTTATATTAGTTGTCTTTCAGATTTTCTTTTTTTATCATTTTTGTTGAGTAATTTTATGTGCGATTTACTCATTATATATATATATATATATATATATATATATATATATATATATGTATGCTAGCGGAACCCGTGGAATTATTAACAACATTCAAATGTTAATTTAAAACTGTGCTCAATATAAAAATAGAGCTATGAATATTTATTATAAATTATGATTTATAACATGTACAAATTACAAACTACTACAAATTGTACATTTTGTTTCGACATTGAAAGGACAATGTGCCATCAGGTAGGAAACGCTATTTTTTGAAGGGAGATTGAAAATATTTACCAATACAAGGAAGCTAATTTTCCACCACCCTACCTGATGGGACATTATAATTTGTACATTTTCTAAATTATATATATATATATATCTATATCTATATATATATATATATTTATAATCATTTCGAAAAAGACAGCAGCTATTTTAATCTACTAGTACAAAGTATGATTATTGTCGTCAAACAAGCATTTATAATTCTTGCTTTTGAATTTATGTTCTTAGCTTCGCCTGATTATGCCTGACGATTGAATCATCAAACTCATGACAATCACGTCTTTCTTTTAAAGTTTCACTTATGTTGGGCTGATTCAAATTAACTACATCAATACACTTCTCTATCTTCATATGTTTCGCAATACTCTTTTTACGGATTCCCAATTTGCAATTTCCTCACACCTTGTGCTGAAAGTCACTTTCACTGCTTGCAACACACGTACATTAACTGCGTTACTCATGTCACGTTAAAGGCTAATAATAAAATCAAGCGTATGAACAAGTAGATTTATGTTTAAGTTTTGATGAGAGTATATGTCACAAATAGTTAACATGAATTCTAAAGTTCAAGTAAGGTCAAACTTTTGAGATCTATTTTCCATAGCACCCAAGTGAGTTCTACGTCACACCATCTCTTCAAGCTCGCACGTTTAATTCCCGAAAATCTCCAGCTTTTCTTTTTCTGAGTGAATAAAACGGCAACATGTCTTTGTAGAATATTGTTAGTTTTACTTCAATAACATAGATTATAAAATTGCTTAATAGCGAACGCGTAGTTTTTTCTTGTGAAACTCAATCCTCTCTCTTATAATAAAAACCGTTGTATATATATATATATATATATATATATATATATATATATCATACTGTCACGCCCATAGAGGGAGAGAGAGAAACGTCACAGTTCGCTAGAGAGATAATAGTGAGGCAGCCTCAGCTCAGTTCATTTTCTTAACTACTAGTTTTAAATCTTTACTACCATTTATGAAAACTTTGGCTGATTGTTTGCTCTTAAAAGTTCCTTCTTATATTATTTTTTGCAATAATTATGTCGTCGCGTAGTGAGGAATTTATTATAATAAATACTATTGCATATTTATTTGTACACACACACAATATATATATATATATTATAAATTATATTTTAGAACATGCACAAATTTATATATATATATATATATATATATATATATATATCCACTACAAATTGTACATTTAATGAATTAAATACATAAATAGCGACAAGCTTTTAAACCAGAGACATGAAACCACCATAAACTTCAAACACATTAATGAACTAACTTTGCAATCATGCTGAAAAATACTGCACTAGCAAAAACTCTAACTCTTCCCTAGAGAAGATAAACCTTTATAGTATTAACAACCCTCTTATATCAAAATTTACCTATTACACACCACGAAATATAATCAAATCTAATGTAAAGTTTTATACAAAAAAAATAATTTCCTAAATTCAAAATTAAGGTTAAATATGCAAAACTGTGCTTAAATGCAAAATATTCCATAGTTGTACAAATAAACATTAAAAATAGGTCCAATCCCATCCTTTCCCACCCTTTACCACTCCCTATTCTCCCCATCTAATAAAACCAAAGTATAAGAGCTAACCAGTGTCATAAAACACACTTTCATGAATCAACTATATCCACTTCCAAAACCACTTTCTTCAAAATTCTAACGGACAATCTACAAGCTTTATTCTTTTATCACTATAACCCCACTAACATCTCACACACACTTCCAAAAATAAGAAAAGAGGTTTCCATTCCTTTCAACACCACCTGATGAGATATTGGAAGTCCAATGTTGAAAGAAATATACAATATGTAGTGGATATATATATATATATATATATATATATATAATTTTTTTTAATTTGTACATTTTCTTAAATATAACTTACAATAAATATTCACAGCTCTATATTATATATCGATTACTGTTTTAAATTAATGTTTCAGACATTGTAAAATTTTCTTTGTTCATTATTCGCTGATATATATATATATATATATATATATATATATATATGCTTATACAGTACTGTGCAAAAGTATTAGGACAAGACCTACTTTTATGAGGCATACTGACAAAAACAATTTAATTAAATTAATTTTCTCAACAAATGCTTTAACAAAAAAACATTTGTTACAAAATAAATTTAATATTTAGTATAACAGCATTTTCCTTTAAGCACAGCTTCATTCTCTTAGGCATTGATATTGCAAGCTTCTTCAACGTATCTAATGTTATCTCCTGCCAAGCAGCTTGTATTTGTTCCAAAAGTGTGTCTTGCGAAGTAACATTATATTTTTCAGTTCGAGAGAGGGTAATAAGAAAAAAGTCAGTCAAACGAAGCAGCTGTTAATTAACCACCACAGACAACCGCAACTCCCTCCCATTAGGATGGAACAGGCTTGCCTCCCAGAGAGTAAAACACTACGCCTGCTTGGCCTGACATTCTCAGCGGACCTCAAGTGGAATGACTACGTCGAATCCATTGCTAAATCCGCTGCTATGAAAGTCGGCTCTCTGTGCAGTGCCCGGAAATTCTTTCCGTCTGAATCTATCCTGCACTTATATAAATCTACCATCCGCTCGTGTTTTGAATACTGCTGCCACATCTGGTCGGGTGCCCCTGCTATTCTCCTCGGGGTTCTTGACAAAATCCAGCGAAGAATCTGTAATGTGATTGATACCGATTTAGCTGACCCCCTGCAGTCACTCTCTCACCAGCATGACGTGGCTTCCCTGTGCCTCTTCTATATATAAATACTTTCTTGGCTTCTGCTCTGATGAAATTAAATCACTGGTGCCCCCTAGGTGTGAAGTTGCACGAGATACTAGATTGGCAACTAGGTCCCACCCTTTTACAGTGAAACTGATGAAATGTAACCGCAATTTCTACTCCAACAGTTTCTTTTCTCGCACTTCCCGCCTGTGGAATTCTCTTCCGCATGCTTGCTTCCCCGACGGCTACAACCTCCAGGAGTTTAAATGTTGGGTCAATAGATACCTCCTAACACACTAACTCACACCCATTCTCTCCAACCCTCTCACTATGTACATCCTAACTCGTCTATCACCCTCCTTCTGACATTTCCTATACCCATTCGCTCTCTGTAACCCCCTGCGCTATAGTGGCAGTGGAATGCCTTGCTTGGGGTGACATGATGAAAAATATATATATATATCCAAGGATAATAGAAAAATGAATATTTTCAAATTAACTTGTTTACTAGAAAATAGTAAAATTCAATACATCTTCTTTTATATACATTTCTTTTAAACGAAGTTTTATATAATCAATATTTATTAACAATTTACTTGGCTTTTCACCCTGTATTTGAATTTCAGTGAGGTTTTCAGAAAAATCACCCCTGTCCTAATACTTTTACATACTACCAATATTGTACAAATGTTTTAGCACAGGGGCTATTTTAAAATTTACTTTGATCCCTTATAAAAGATAAAATAATTATCATAATACATTTACAAAGTACTCTCTCTCTCTCTCTCTCTATATATATATATATATATATATGTGTGTGTGTGTGTGTGTGTGTGTGTGTGTGTGTTTTTATATATAGTGATCCGCAGGCAGATTTGTTTCATTGTTTCACAGCTCATCAGTACGGTTAGACATCCGATTGCTTTTTACCCAGGATTGAAACCCGACCGAATTGGCGTCACTCGGCCATTCTACCTCTGAGCAATGGGCGCTCGGTAGAAGGAGGTGGACTTTTAGCGTGTACATTATCATTATATCATTATACACGCCCAATAGCTGAGAATGTTCTAATTCATTGCTGAATGAACATATTTCCCTCCTGTCACGGTCAGATCTTTGGATAAGTTTTTTTTTCTTATGGCTTTATGTATGATATCAATAGTAGATACATCAGGTTAAAGTCATTTTAGACGGAATATCGATATAAATATTTTGCTTTCATTTTTAACGGCCCGGCCTACTCTTACTAGAGGAACATTCTAAAAGATGGTCATAATTGTAAAACAGACGCTAGCAACTTGATGTTCAGTTTTCACCTAAATAAAAAGAAAGTATAATTTTCATAATTCCGTTTTTCTCTTCTGGGCAAACAGATAATCTGTGATCCCGTAGGATTCTACTTTTCTCATCACCAACTGATTATAAATTGTTGCGACCTCGTCACCAAATTATTTTGGTCCACTGGGACCAGAAATAAAGACACAAAGATGGAATAGTAGTACAAACATATACGAACGATTACTAGCGCCACTGTTAGAGTTAGGGTAGAATATATTCCACTCTTTCTGTCTCGAGATTTATTGCAGTATATACAGCTGCGGTACATGGCCAAAGTTTGTGGATGGCGAAAGCTGAGGCTGGTCATCAATAACTATCTCATACCTATCTAATCAGAAACAGGACCCAATGACTCTTTAAAAGTTTCCATTCACAACAGCATCAATCTTCAATCAAACCTCCATTTACGAAATACCTCATACTTTCAGGGAACCAAGCAAAAATGAATCCACATCTGAATTTTAATTTTTTTTTTTTTTGACAAGAGATATATATATGAAAAAAATACATAAAAATTTACACATGATATGCAATGAAGAAGGGAGCGGATGTGAAACAAGAAATACAATTAAAATTTTTAATATAATGTACAAACATAAATTTATTGATGTTAGTTGGACCCGTCCAACCTACAAAATAAGAAGGCCGCTGTATACTCTCTTTCAGACAAAACCATAATCTCTCTATCTCAGAGAGATGGGAGAAGAAAAAATTAAATACGGCTTGGGAGATAAAACAACGGGATTAAAAAAAACTGGGGGAAGTTGGGAATCAGGACATGGATTATAATAATAGAAAAAAGTCGGGAACAGGCCAGGAACAACATCTACTCACAATAACTAGGTACATAAGAGGAGACATACTTTAACCAGAGAGGGGGTCCACAATAACAAATAAACCTAAAAAAAATCAAACCTCGCCTCAGTTACCAACCTTTTGTTTAAATCTGTCAAAATCAATCGCTTTCTGACAGTTCTAGTCTTTGTTTTGAGCTGATGCACAAAATATCGAATTAGATCCTGATGAGAAAGGCGCTGACCTCGCAAGTCTTCCTCCATTCACGTTAAATCACTATTCAGGCCCTGGCTAGTAGCGACAGAAACACCATCCGTTTTACCGCCGAGAACGGGGAAGACACATTGCCACATGCATATGAACGATCAATGAACACAATATTTTCGGGAGAAAACTCTCAACTCTCCGCCACGATTCCGTAGAGGGCGAACATGAGAACAATAATAGAATGCGTGCAAAGACGTGTCTTCTAAACCAAGGTTACAGAGTACACAACCTGGCAAGTCCGACGGGCCCCATATGAATGCCTTGTCATTGAGAGACAGCCTATTCCGAATCAGTCGCCAGCTAAGCAAAAACTTTATCCGCAAGCTGGTGTCCAAGACCAGAACGAGTAAAACTCGTCTACCGACAAGCCGAGCGCGTTACGTAGTGGATCCTTCGCGACACTCTCCACTAATCCACAATAGTAGACTTTCACTGGACCGAGGAATGGTCCTCGCTCTCACCCGACACTTGAGAAGGAAACTCAATTAATGCAGAGACTTATGACGGAACTCTCGCCTCGAGATGGGAAGGAGGTGAGATAATAAGGCTACGGAACGCGTCCGTCACAATACCCGCCAACACTGATACTTCTATCAACGCGCGGCTTGTGACTCGCCTTGCATGACATTCCTAGCCCCCATGTCACAGACGTTAGGCACGTTAGGCACAGACTTCCCAGAATAGAGACCCACTTCCAGGCACATAACAGCAAGCCGGAAGACTTGTCACGGTTAATCTTGGCTCCTGTGACATGTTCGTACCGTTCAAGCACCTTCAGTGAAACCTCAATATCTTTGCGGCACGACACGTAAGTAGATGCGTCATCAGCGTACGTGAAAACCCTGACTTGATCCCCTACAGGGACAGCGATTCCACTTAGGGCCGAGCTGCAAGTTGTGTCCCACAGCCGGCGAAGGAGTGGCTCCAACGCCAAAGCGTAAAGTAGGGGCGACAGTGACAACTCTGGCGGACCGACCGAGACAGCACAAAAAAGCGCGACAGCTTTCAGTTCACCTTACCACCGACGTGGGGTAGCGAAACAGGAATATAATCCAAAGGCAGAAGTCGCGTGCGAATCCGTCGGCCTGCAGGACAGCAGCCAGGTAGCGATGGTCAAACCTATTAAATGCCTTGGACTGATTTAATTTGATCAGCACGGCTTCTTCGTTTTCTTTTAAAAACTCTAGGGTCGTGCGGATCAGATGTAGTTTGCTCTGAATTTTACAAATCTGCTCGGGTTCTAACAGAATCTCTGCAACTAACTGTAAACGATCCGTCACGATATTGGCCATAATCTTTAATTGTTTAGCAGAGTAATAGACCTGCAGCGATTTAAAATATCCCAACATCCTCGTCTTTTCTCAAGAGAGTGACCGGTCAGGGATGGAGCTGTTCCGAAACCTGTGCTTGAACACGGCAGTCAAAATTGGGACAAAGATGTGTGAAAACTTCAATACAATTCATAGGGTAAAGCATCCAGATTTGAAATCTTACCACTGCCGAAATTCGTGTAGACCGTGCTCTTAGTAAGGTCTCCCTTGCAGCTAGCCGCTTTAGTCGGCAAAACCCGATGGAAATCAACCAAATAGCTACGAAACTCATCCTCACAGGGATTAGATTCCTTGGTAAAGCAGCAGTCGAAACGCCTCGCACGTTTGATCTCTCCGGGTTTCAGATCTCTCGAATGCACCAATCACCGCCGTGACGAATCTCTTCCTTGCGCAATTCTGCGCCCTTGTTCACAGTTTCGGAAGAGACCTTGGTTAGCTTATGCATAATTACCTTACCCATGTAGAGTTTGCTAGGCAAACGCTCCAAGGCCTCGCTAGCTAAAACTATCTCTAGAAGACACTTCACTGCCTCTACTTAGAGTACGCCATCTTTAAAAGCATTCAACCTGTTAACCTTATCTGTTGACTAAATTCAGTGATGAAGGACGCAACCTTATCCTTAAGCGTCTCCAACCACGTATTCCCGGTAACAGCCCATCACTATTTACCGCTGCACTACATTAATTAATTGCTCCCGAAAGTCTCGCCTGTCCAGTAAGGACAGATTGAACTTTTAGTAGGCTGCGATTCTAGCTTTAGAAACTACTACAGAAGGTTTGTGGTCCGAGTAGCCTAATCAGTGGAACGTGGTGCAAACTGAAATGTTTACGTCAGCTTCTCTGACTACCATTCTATCCAGATAGCTAACCAATTAGACGACCAATTAAGGGCCCACATCTACATCTTCCAACTAGGGTGATGGAGCCGGTATCTATCGACCAGATTGAATTCGTCAATCAGATTAACCAAGCTACAATCAAGCAACCTCCCGCTAGCTCCTCACCCACTGTCTAGCTTGGGATCCAGGATGAGCGTTAAGTCCACTATGAAGGGTTCCAACTGCCGAAAATCGAAATAAGTATCACCCGGTCATCGTGCGCATAAACCGCAACCAGCCAAAACGATCTGCTTTTAACCGCAATATCGGTCACGATCAACCGACTTTCGACACCGACACAAACAAGGTCCACCTTCGCGTCTAGGGCACGCTTGAGTTGCAAAGAAATACCTCTTGCTAAATAAACGACAAAGTCTTAAGACAATACACAGGCATCAACGTTGCAAACAAAGTGAATCTCTCGGATTACGGCGACATCCACATTGAGTGGCAAGTGGTCACGAAGCAGACGAGCAGCCTTACCCCGTTCCTTCAAGCACCTTGTATTCAAGCTAGATATCTTGATTAAGCCTGAAAGGAAAAAAAAAGTTAAGTTAAATATGGGTCTCAGGAGATTTCTTCGTTGAGACAACAGGTCTTTTTCTGCATTTTATACTGTTGACCTGACAGATGGTGGTCTCCCTATGGGAAAAGATTTCTTTTTCTTCCTCGTGTTGGGATTGCTGTCGTTATTTTGAATTTCTCCCCTCCTGCTTCTTTTTCGACTGCTCTGTGAGGATTGTTTCGCACTCCTTTGCTGTTTGCCCTGTGGGACATCCTGCTATGGAGGTGGGGGTTTTGATTTAGGGCTCATCCGCCCAGCCACCTTCTACTCGCCATCTTTATTGATTTCCGTCACCTCTGCTGCTTCTGTGTTTGTCTCTGTTGGTACTGCTTTCTTTTGCAAAATGGCCTGAAGCCCCGCAGAGCAAACACTATAATCTTCTGCCGTCTAATACTACATATACTGATCTGCCTCAGTAGATCAACAAGGTGGGCACTTGGTTAAATTCCTTGTGTGAGAAAGTCACTTGAAAAGTGACATCACTCGTTGGAAATCATGGACGCTACCTCCGCATCCGAGACATAGTGTGTAAAATATGCTCCCAGGTGGTCCTCAGTAATATCCAATAATCTAAAGCTGATCTAGACGATTTGGTGAGTTTTCACACACGCGCGCACACACACACACACACACACACACACACACACACACATATGAGAGAGAGAGTGAGAGGGAGAAAGGTTTGTGTGTGCAATTATTATTGTGCAGTATCTGAACAATGATTGCTAAATTAGCATAGATTTGTAATAGAGACATTGACTCCTGATTTAGAGGGAAACAGCGAGAAGCATATCTATCATCTATCATTCTCAGAAGGCGAAGTTTGTTGTTGTTTTATTGTGTTTTTTTTTCTTTATTTTCGTAAATCCATATTCACCGTCAGACATTTGAACTAGTATATATACAACACACTAGTATATCGTTATAATGGCGCATCACATCAGTGAGTGGCCCGGTGTGCAAGTGAAACCGTTGAGAAGAAGGCCCCATTCTCTGCTGATGACACCAAATTAATTTAAATATAAATTCGAGAAGAAAAACACATTAAAAGAAATTCAATGAAATCATATGCCGTAGGGAGGCTCGGTGGAAATGCCATAGGCACGAGGAGTGCAGTATTACATATTCAGCTCACTTCAGGTAAGTTTCAATTACTTTCCAGTAATTTCCTTCTTCAAACTCGTGGCTCGTCTGTTGGCTTTTAAAAAAGACTACATGACGATTAGGAACAATCTGGCAGACACCTGAAAAGACATGGGAAGCTGGGAAAGTTCAGATGATATCACCAGTAAGCAACCTAGAGTTCATTATATAATTGCTAAAGAGGAAAATATAACGAAATGCACTCAGGATTCACCAAAAGGGAGAGAGGATGATGAATCTAAAATCGTGAATTTAGAAAATTGTACGGACCTCCATTTTGTTTCCGGTCGGAAATTCAAGTCCCGAAAAGGAGCAAAGATTCACCGTACAAAAATTGGTTGTGTTTTTCTGAAAACGGATCAGGAGCAGCGCTCTGTCCACGCAGATAAGACGTCGAAAAACCAATGCCAGGATGCATACAACAGCGCTGAGGATATCTAAACTGTTGAATCAAAGGATGGGACGCAATCCAAACTGCCATGAATCAAATTTTCACCAGCATCCGACTCTGAATTGTGGTGTATTCCAGACAACAGCGTTAGCAAAATATTACATAAAGATCTGGAAAAAGAAATATTACGAACGTTTGAAAGAAAGTAGTCAAATAATCTACAGGGTTAATAAGGAAATATACGGTATGAAAGAGTAAAATTTTGAGCCCCACCCAAAACGAACAGACTTCAAAAATTAATGCAATATTTGAGGAACAAAAATATGAAAACTAAAGTAGCAATCATTTTCGCAAATTTTGACGAAAAAGAAGGCTAGTAAAATCTGACAGAATTTTAAAGAGAAACACAAACGCTCTTAGCAGAACGGAAAATCTAAGAAAATATACGAGTGAAACGAAGTAAAAATTAAGTTCGTTTCTTCCAGGAACCTTACAAATATGCAAGAAGCATATTTGATCAACCAAGATCAAGTGTGCTTAAAATAGAGAAAATATTCTAGAGGAGCATTTAAGAGATATGTACTCTGATCCCAAACGACATATTCCTCTAGATCATAATAGCAACTTCTTTTGGTCAGCCGTTTCGAAGGTGAATTTTGACGGGAAACCACCAACATGCAAAGAAATAAGACGCATTGTCAACAAAAGTAGGAATAAATCTACACCCGGCTCTAACGGAATACCTTTAGTTCTATACAAAAATGACATACACTTTTTGAATAGTTACATACTAACTTAAAGTTAGCATGGAAAAATCACCATGTCATTCAAGAGTGGATGACAGCTGATGGGGTGTACATGCCCAAAGAAAAAATACCAATGACATCAGTCAATTTCGGCCAATTTTACTTCTCAATGTACAAGGAAAGATATTTTTCGCTCTTGTGACATCGAGGTTGACCAAATACCTTCTCAATAACGAGTATATCGATACTTCAGTACAGAGGGTGGTGTTCTAGAAATAGTTCGTTACTTAGAGCATGGAAACAAGACCTGGCAGGCCATTCACAAAGCAATAATTACAAAAAATTTGGATGCCATTTCATTAGATTTGGCTAATGCCTACGGATCAGTACCCCACCATATGATAAAATTATCATTACAAAAGTACCATATTACTGAAGAAATTATTAATATGATAAGAACTTATTTTGATGGATTCCTCATGCATTTCACTACAAAAGACTAGACCACTAAATGGAATAGACTGGAAGTTGGAATTGTGATTGGATGTACGGTGTCACCAATACTTTTCATTCTAGCAATGCAGCTGATTATCAAAACGACAAACAACAAGGTTGCTTTTGTTCAGAAGTCTTTTTCTTAGGAAGGGAAAATTGAATCACAACATAAATTATTTAGTAGGTGGTCAAAGGATCCGTATCGTATCAAAATGATGTTGGCTGATTCCTAGGAGAAAACAGTAACAGCATTAAATCCTGTATTTAAAACAGGGAGAAAATGGAAGGTCGGAGAGACGATAACATCTACTAAAGACAATCTAGCTTTCAATGAAGACACTGGATACACGCAATCGGTGAAACAAGGATTATGACTAAATGAAAGGCAATGGTAGTCAAAAATCTCTGGTAACGATCGCCAAGACATGATCATCCAATATGTAAGAAACGAAGAAGATAAAAAAAAACAGTAAAAGGAGTGCAACAATACCAACAAAGCAAATGGATAAACTGAGAGGAGGCTCAGCAGAAATCTATTACTTGGAAAGTCATTTGGCAGAGGGATCCACTCAGATTGTTTTTTTTAATACGTTCCACATATGAACTGCTACCATCTAAGAACAATCTTGTTTAATGAAAGCAAGAGAGCCATCTTACTTGTTCCCTGTGTAAGGAAAATTCGGAAACATTAGAACAATTTCTTAGTTCCTGTAAAAAACAGCTCTTTTCAGTGGAAGATATATCTGGAATCACAATAGTGTTTTGTATGAACAGGTAAAAATTATAAAGAAATATATGAAATCTGAGTTATCTAATTCAACCCATAAATTTGTTTCACAGGGAAAAATATATGTAAGTTCAAAGCAGACAAGCAAATTTCAAGTTACACCCGGACAAAATCTTATTAGTTCTGGTAGCATTTGGGAGATATCTGCAGATCTTCCTGCTTGGCGTAATGATTACCCCCAAATAATATCAAGTAAAGGTCCTCTAGCAGATATTTTTATTCTATCAAAAGTGAAATATAAAATTATCCTGTTCGGATTAACAGTACCATATGAAATCTGGATGGAACAAAGACACGAAAATGAAACTAATAGATATGAAAATGTAAAATCAGAGCTAGTAAAGTAAAGGTCCGCTAGCAGATATTTTTATTCTATCAAAAGTGAAATATAAAATTATCCTGTTCGGATTAACAGTACCATATGAAATCTGGATGGAACAAAGCCACGAAAATGAGACCAATAGATATGAAAATGTAAAATCAGAGCTAGTAAAGTAAAGGTCCGCTAGCAGATATTTTTATTCTATCAAAAGTGAAATATAAAATTATCCTGTTCGGATTAACAGTATAATATGAAATCTGGATGGAACAAAGCCACGAAAATGAAACTAATAGATATGAAAATGTAAAATCAGTGCTAGTAAAGGAAAGGTATAATGTAATTATTATAGCAGTAGAAATTGGAGCAAGAGGTTTCTTTGCAGGCACTCTAGACCAAGATTTCTAGATCAAATTAAAATCAAGGGCGAAATAGAGCCAAAAGTATAAAACGCCCAATAGAATTAACCGAAAATAGTTCTATGTGGACATAGAAAAAACGTAATATTCTGTGGAACGTTTCAGTAAACATGACGGCATGACATGATTAATCGGGAATGCGTAATGAGGTTCATGTTACATTCTCAGAATGCAAGTTTTGCCTACTTCTTGTTTTTGTAAATCAAATTTCGCCCTTAGAGATCTGAATTAGTACATCTACAACAGGCTAGTATATAGTAATATCGAACATTACATCAGGTAGTGTGGCCAGTGTGCAAGTGAAACGGTTGGGATGAAGGCTGCGAAACAATGCACTTTCTCTCTTGATGACCCCAAATAAATTTAAATATAAATTCGAGAGGAAGACATTAAAAAAATTCAATGAAATTATATGCCGTAGCAAAGATCGGTGGAAATTTTATTGGCATAAGGACCATTACACATTCAGCTCGATAAGGTGAGTTTCAATTATTTTCCAGTAATTCCCTTCCCTCTTTTTCTTTATATATAGGCGACAGACAGGTCTGTTTCGCTGTATCACAACTCATCAGTACGGTTAGACAACCGATTGTTTTTTACCCAGGATTGAAACCCAACTGAATTAGCGTCAGTCGGCGATTCTACCTCTGAAATATGGGCGCTCGGTAAAAGGAGAAAGACTGTTAGCATGAGATATACCATGAAAACACACGCCAGTAGTTAGTGTTCTAATTTATAACTGATTGTTTTTTTCAATGTCTACCATCCCAGATTGTTCATTCAGGGTGTGAGCGCGTATATATATTTTTGTTTAGTGGCTACACATATTTTTGTAGAAGCTCCATTTATTTTCGTCTACCTTCTTTAATATTCGAGGAAATCTTTTTAAATATAAAGTATGTTCTCTTCGGCAGATTATTTTTTTAAATAGGATTTCGCGAATATTCCGGTAAATGAAAATAAATAAATTCATACACATACGTGTGTGTGTGTGTGTGTGTGTGTTAATATATATAAACAAGTAGTGACCTTTTATTCTGCTGAACATTTTTCTATTTTTCACAGATGACATTCTTTCTATTTTGCACAGATGACATTCGCCTTTCCACCTTACTGTCTTGAAGGCTTTGACGATATTGTCAAACCCACCTTGTCTGTGCAAACTGAGAGACCTAAGGCCTCATTTGGAATTATTTTGATCTCTTGAAGGTTTGGGATGATGGAAAATTTTTCCCCTTCTTTTTCAATATTACCTTAATTTTATCTAAATTTTACCTAAGTTTAATCTTCTTTATCCGTCATATACACATGTATAGTTGTCGAATGAAAGTTTTGCCGCAGGTTTTCTTTCTTTAATATATAATTTTTAAGCGGATCTTTTTCATATCCCCTATTTTGGATTTATTTTTTAAGCGATATTATTAAAACTATTTATTTTATAATTTATCACTTTCACCATGGTCTTTCAGTTTAAGAGTGTATATATATATATATACTGCCGCCGATTCGGTCGGGTTTCAATCCTGGATTAGGAAGCGACCGGAGTCTAAGTCGTACTGATGAGCTGCAATGCAGCAAAACATATCTATCTGCGGATGACTATATATATATATATATATATATATATATATATATATATATATATATATATATGAATGATATGAAAAACTTTTTTCGCGAAAGTATGTAGGCAAAGTGGAAAAGGTTTCCGTGTAACGTATTTCACCTCTTAAGACTTTATCGGACCAGGTTTATTTTTGTTGATGTGCCGACACATGCGCATGAACGAGGGACGCTGGGAATCTTAATCTTAGAAAAAATTGATATATCGACTATTAGTAGAAGTAGTAGTAGTAGTAGGCCTCCGTCGGTCAGGTTTTATCATAGGTAGCACCCTAGTTGTCTGCTTGGCTACTGCCTCGGCGTCTGTGACTGTAGAAACCGATGCATGAGTGACAATCTTTGTTGCAGAAACTGTATTTATGCTTTATTTCTGGTCTGTCGGAGATTAAATTTTGCTTTCTGCGAACCCGCTTTGTGTCAGTTGCTCCTCCCTTGATTTGAATTGCTGGACCAGGATTCATCTTCATTTGGTCCGGTTTAATGTCTTTAATGATTTTAATGTCTAATATATCTGTATGCAGTGAGTTCAAAATATCACAAAAAGTGTGGCTATAAACATAAATTGTGTGTATATATAAAGAAACACTGCATGTTGTCAATTTTCTTAACGCTTCAAAGCCCCACCTATATATATATATATATATATATATATATATATATATATATATAACACGCTACCGAGCGCCCATAACTCAAAGCTAGTATCGCCGACTGATGTCAATTCGGTCGGGTTTCAATCCTGGCTAGAATCGATTGGATGTTTAACCATACTGATGAGCTGTGATATAGCGAAACAGATCTCTCTGCGGATGACTATATATATATATATATATATATATATATATATATATATATATATATATAAAGAGATACAGGCAGAAACAGAGAGAGAGAGGAGGGAGAGAGAGAAAATCCTCTCGAAGTTATTTGTACAACTATGTATTCATATATGTAGATTAGTTTATTTAATTATCAGATTTCTTGGATTAGAATAAATTTGTTTCTACTCTCATTTTCTTGCGATATTTTGATTTCCCTTAAGCTTTGAAGCACGATTTCTGTTTGGATGAGGTTTATCGATCGACTGCCCAATATACATCGATAAAAATGGAACGTAATTTTTCCAGAAGGTATGAGTTTATCAATCTACATTTTAGTGTTTTTAATTAAAATTTACGTTAAATGCTGACTTTACTTTTTTAAAATATGTAAACATTTATTCTTACTCACATGCTAATTTTCTTAATTTAATTAATTAATCTTTTATTCATTTTACACGAGTAAAATTAACTGAGATATGCAGATATATTCACTTCACGAAAAAAGGAGATTTCTGTCCTATTATTTTGCGGGTATATATATATATTTTTAGTGTAAATTATAAATTTTGAATTTTAAACTCTCGGCGAAATAAAGATAAATCAACAAACAAAAATTGATATACATTTTTGTTCTTACAAGCACAACGGCTCAAATGTTTAGTGTGCGATGCGTAAATAGTCGCCATTTTATAATTGCTCGCAGGTGTTTTGTTTGTTTTTGATATTGTCGACTGCACAGTATAATATAGTCAGTTGGGTACCGTCTGAGAGAGAAAGATTACCATTAAGCAATTCCTCTGCCAGAAATTTGAAAACAACAAGCTATACTGCTTTGCATTCGCACCGAAATCTCTAATAGAAACGTTTCAGAGTGTTTGCTTGTCAATCTGTTCTGCTCTATTCATCTTCTCACAGGATCTCAAGTACAACACAGAAGGTTATATCTTCGGCTTCTTTTCTCGTACGATTCATCTTCAAACGAGTATTGACTAAAGAACTTTGCTCACCATTTTTTTCTTCTGAATTATTTCAATTAACTTTTGTTGTTGCTTTTTAGCTCCAACAACTGCTGTTGTATTTTCTTCCATATTTACAAATATCTGTTAATTTTTACATACGCCAAAGAAAAATAATTCACTAACGTGTTTCTAACTTCTCTTTGTCACTGTTAATATGTGTGCCGCAAAAAACAAAAAAAAAAAACAAAAAAACAAAGAAAACTATTTACCTACTCTGTATAAATTTTCATTCCTTGTCGCCATTATTATAACTTGCTACTAGTTGTTATAACATAAGTGTCACGACTGACTCTAACGTTTCTCTAAGAAACACTCGTTTGAATTTCCACGAACTCTAACACTGAACACTCTTGAATGTTTTTTAATCGTATGACACCGAGCAAGGCGGTAATGACACTGATGTAAAATGATTAATTAAAAAAGGGTGAAGAGAAAGATGAACAAGCAAGAAAGGAGCAAGAGAAGGATGAGAATACAGGTGTGATGACAGTTGCAAAAGTGTAGAGAAAGGTAAGGATATACGGGGTGATGAAAGAACTAGTCAAGTAGTTAAGTATTGACATTGCATTTAAATTCCTGGAGGTTGTAGCCGTCAGGAAAGCAAGAATATGGAAGCGAGTTCCACAAGCGGGAAGTGCGAGAGAAGAAGCTGATGGAGTAGAATTGTCGTCTGCATTTGGTTAATCTAACTGTGAATAGGTGGGACCCAGTTGTGAATCTGGTTGCACGAGGAAATACCTGTTGCAGAGTCACCAGTGACTTAAGTTCGTTGGAGCAGAAGCCATGAAAGTATTTATAGAACAGACAAAGGGAGGCCAAATCTCGTCGGTGTGGATGTGGCTGTAGTCGAGCCGCCAAGTCGGTATCTATCACATTACTGATTCTCATTTGGAGCCTCTAGAGAACACTGAGATGAAAATTTCTTTATTTAAGATGTCTTGCTTTGTTTTATCGGGAATATTTAATTTACTCTACAACATATTTCAACGTATGTTTTGTGAAGTAGTTGCGTCATCCTTTATTATTTTTTCATTAATTTTATATCGACAGAAATGCGCTGCTAATATATCACACATCTGAAAACATCCTGCTAACAAATGTTATACAAATAGTAGCATTCAGAGTCACCAAGTGCAAACAGTATATTTTATACACTATGTGAAGTTTAAAATATAATTTTTTGTGACTGGCATTTGTAAATCAACAACAGTCTGAAATATAAATTTCTTCAAAATCTTTTTTCCTAGATAAGGCGATGGGCCTGAAAAGAACTGTAAAATAATTTTTTGGTACGTTTTCTCGCTCTCTTTCAGTCTCTTTTGGTTAATCTCTCTCACACTCACTCACTCTGTTTTTCTCTCTCTCAACACACACACAAATTTATATATATATATATATATATATATATATATATAGTGTTTTTATTTCCCTACCTTGGTTTCTACCATGAGCGGTGTCTTCACGCGATTTTTAATAACTATTTAATTATTTAATTTAACTATTTAATAGTTATTAAAAATCGTCTGAAGACACCACTCATGGCAGAAACCAAGATAGCGAAAGAACTCGTTTAAAAATGAAAAAAATATTCAAAAGGTCTACAATACAATTGTATAGAACACTTTTTAATACAAGTATGTACTGGTCTAACCCTATCAGGACCAAAATCAATCAATATATATATATTTCGCCACAGAAAAGATTAATTAGAAAATGGTGAAGATAAAAGATGAACAAGTAAGAAAGGAGCAAGAGAAGGATGGGAATACAGGTGTGATGATAGTGTAATATAACAATCTGGCCCCACCCGAGGAAGTGATGCAAGCGATAGTGTTTTCCGTCGGTGAAGGGGGCGGCGAAACGACAAGACAGGTGTTTGTGAAATACATCCTGTCAAGGCCGGAGCGGATATCATTTTGACCTTATTTCCGACAGCGGCGGAAATGGCTACAGAGGCAAACAGATCAGGTGTCTCTTAGAATTACGTGGGCGTTGCGTGGGCGAGGCAAAACCGGAAGGAAAGTGCCGGTTCTAGAGGACTATATAAAGACCTCGACACACGGATTCGCTAGTAGCAGAGAACGGCCAGTGGAAGCAGAGAGAAACACCACAGGCAGACTACACTCCCGTCAACCCATTCTGTATAGGCGCTCTCCCCCTTCCGTTCTCTATTCCACACAGTTCGTCGTATTAATAAAGATATAACCTTATATTTTTTATATATGCGTGTTTGTTGTTTTGTCGTCGTACGGCGATATATAACAATAGTTGCAAAAGTGTAGGGAAAAGTAAGGATATAAGGGGTGGTGAAAGAACTAGTCAAGTGGTGTAGTATTGACATTGCATTTTTTCTCTGCCCACATAGAACTATTTTCGGTTAGTTTTATTAGACGTTTTATTCTTTTGATTCTAATTTGGTCTAGAAATTCTTACAGAGTGCCTGTAAAGAAACGTTTTGCTCCAATTTCTACTACTATAATAATTACATTATACCATTCCTTTACCAGCTCTGATTTTATATTTTCATATTTATTAATTTCATATTCGTGGCTTTGTTCCATCCAGATTTCATATGCTACTGTTAATCCGAACAGGATAATTTTATAGTTCACCTTTGATAGAAGAACAATATCTAGTCGCAGACCTTTACTTAATATTATTTTGGGGTAATCTTTACGCCAACCGGAAGGTCTGCATATATCTCCCAAATACTACTAGAATTAATAAGCTTTTGTCCGATTGTATTTAGGCAGCAAATTTTCCTTGAAACATGTCAGATTAAGTAAATTGCACATATTATATTTGCTTATTTTTAATAAAACCCATTCATACTGACAGATAATCTTTCGCGTATCTTAACTGAAAAATGTCAGAAATGAGCTGTAACGTTGAGAGATTTTATTTTCATTTATTTTTCAAGGTACCCAAGTATTTTCAATCTTTTTTAGATATGTAACAGTTAAACTGTGTTGGTAAAAATTACTGTACATTTTTTCTACTTTAAGTATAACGGGTAACCAATTGCTAGCGTTTACTTTTCATTTTCAATTTTCTGGAATACATATGTTACCTTAACTCATACCCCTCAAGATGATCTCGGAAAGAGGTCGAAAATACTTGGGTACATTGAGAAATGAATGTCAACGTCACAGCTCATTTCTGATATCTTTTGATTGTAATCCTTGATAAATTATCAGTGAGTATGAACGGATTTTATTAAAATTAACGAATATTTGATAATAACGATGATGATAGCAAAAATAAAAATAATTTAGATAAAATTAGCTAAATTTGAAATCTGCCAGCGTCTCTTGTTTGGGTGCGGATCTAGTCCCAACAACATCATAAAATCTAGTCTCATAAAGTCTTAACGGATGAAATGCATCACAAAAGAATTGTCCAATTTTTCTTACATCTTTTCTTCCAAAACTTACTACATTCTAATACCTCCCAAAAAAGACGCTTCACTTGTCACTTTTCAAACGAAAGTGTTATCAAAAATCTATTTACATAAAACCTTAAAAAAGTTATAGACGGAAATATTAAAAGTCTCTATATGAAATATCATGCTATATGAGAGGCCCTGTATATCAAACATTTTTCTCTTACTATCAGACTCATAATTATCTAATAGTTAAAATTCATTTTAATTGGTTTTAACCCTCTAGGGCCATTCGTATCATATTTGATACAGTATGAAAACAAGCCTTGAAAGAAATATTTTCCTGAAAAATTTTTTAAGAGAAACATTTTATAAATTTCAAATGAAAGCAGTACTGACTGCTCAGTCAATGAATACCAAATGTTTCCTTATAGGGAAATACCAAATGTTTCCTTATAGGGAAATACTGTATCAAATATGATACGAATGGCCCTAGAGGGTTACAAATAAAATGATTTACACGTGAATTCCAGACTCGGTCAATATGTGAGACTTCGGAATGAATGTCTCTATTTAAAAAAAAAAAACAAGATAGTAGTCAAAACAAGAGGAAAAACAAATGACTCTAGAAATAAGCACCCTTAAAATGCTTATAGACATTACTGAAATCGCTTAGGGCAATGAAAATTTTGGATAAGTTTTGTATTCGCGTATTCCTACAAAACGGAAAACTTGAAAAACTTTTAAAAAATTAAATATTTCCTGTCTGCCGTATTTAATGAAAGTTGTTTGAAAAAATGTTGCTACCCAAATACATATATATTAGAACCTTGAATAATTTCACGCTGATTGTTAATGAAAAGAAATATTTTATTTACGAAAATGAGTAAGAAACACGTCAGTGGAAATATTTTCCATTGCTATCCATTGCTGTTTTCCATCATCCTGGTGGCATTTAAATTCTATTCGGAAAAAGAACATGTCTTTTGAAACTAACAATGAGTCTACTCCTTTTGTGGCATCTACCTGAGAATGAAAGTGCGACTCAGTCAATCCATTTAGTATTGCTCGGAACAAGACATAATCAGATGTGGCCTAGTCTGGTGAATGCGGCGGGTGTGATAGGACTTCCTATTAAAGCGTTTCCAAGAAAGTTTTCACTTGTTTTACAACATGTGGCCTAGAGTTGTCATGTAAAATTAATTTGTCGTGTCTCTGCTCATATAGCTGCCATTTTTCTTTAATACTTGGCTCAAACGCATCAACTGAAATCGATGGCGATCTGCCGTGAAGGTTTCAGTTGGTTTGCTTCTTATTATTTGTCTTAAAATTTTTCGGTGCATCTCGGCATTCAACTTCAATATCATTATTTTTGAAACGTCTAAACCTATTTCCACAAGTTGTTTCCAACATAATATGGTCACCGTAAACTTCAAAAATTATTTTTCGTGCTCCAGTCGTAGGTTTCTCATGCAATAAAGTAATGCAGTAAAATACATGGATGTTGCGAATATTATGAATCGAGCATGTGAGCAATGATGAGGTTTTGTGAATGATGGAAACAAAAAAGGAAATTAATAATGAGCATCAGGAAGAGACAGCTGAAATTCCTGGGACATGCAATGAGGAAGGAGGGCTTGGAGAATCTGATACTAACAGGCCAAATAGAGGGAAAAAGAGACAGTGGAAAGCTATGGATAACATATTTGAAGGATTTAATCAGGTGGATGATGGAACGAGGGTTGCATGGTGCGACAGAAAAAGGCTTGCTAAGAGCCACTAGGGATAGGGAGACGTGGAAAGCCATGATCGTCTACGTCCAGAAAGGATAGGGCACATAGAAGAAGTATATATATATATATATATATATATATATATATATATATATACACTACCTGTCATAATTATTAGGCAACCCTAGGTTTTAAAACAATTATGTATTTTATACTATTTTTAGTATTTATTGCAAAGTGGATAATTATAAACAGTGATAGAATGGTTATTTTTGTAACGCTGCACATTAACATGTGCATCAAATGAACTGTTCTAGTGTCCAGTTTTTTGTTCCCTTCTCCATGATAGTCTCTTCTTCTTATTGGCTGGCCGAAGCAAAGTCTTCCTGGCAGCCTTGTAAAAAATTTTAGATAATAATAGCAGGCATGCGCGTTGTAGTGCAGTGGATATCGGCTCTGAACGACAAATCACTGAGTCGAGTCCGAATTCCAGTTGAATTCCTTGCATTCACTTACGCACAAATACCCTTCTCTCCAGTTATGGGTTAAATAATAGGACAGATTGGGTTCTTTAGCCTTGGCTGGCAACAAGTCTACCGAAGAAAGCAATGGCAACCTACTGCGAGATAATCTTCTGCCCAGTCAGTTATGTCTCTTTCAGGACATGATCGCCCAAAGCGTGTATCATCTCTGGTACTTTACTGACTGAATAATAACAAACATCTATTCTATTTTCATTTATAATTATCCACTTGGCAATAAATACTAAAAATAGAACGTATTCCTTCATTTTTTTTTAACTAGGGTGGTCTAAAAAATTATGACCAGTAGTGTGTTTGATTATATATATATTATAAATCATATTTTAGAAAATGTACAATTTCACACACGCACACACACATATATATATATATATCCACTAAAAATTGTTCATTTTTTTCGACATTTAACGTCCAATGTCTCATCAGGTTGTGTGGAAAGGAATGGAAGAACTCTTTTCTTATATTTGGCGACTTGTGTGTGGGATTTTGCCGGGAATAAGAGTTGTAAATTGTCAGTTAGAATTTTGAAGAACGTGGGGTAGGTAAGGGATATAGTTTATTCATGAAAATGTCGGGAATTTTGTAGACAGATTTATCATTAGAAAATGGAATATAGGTTTTATGACCGCCTGACTAGCCTTTATGCTCACACACACACACACACACACACACACACACACACACACACACTATATATATATATATATATATATATATATATATATATATATAAGTCAATGTTGCCGACATTACAAATGTGCTCAATATAGTTAAATATATTATACAGAAAATACAGAGCAAATATAAAATATACAAATAAAAAAGAAAATTTATATTAAACTGTTACCCAAACCAAACTTTTCTTGTGGACTCGTACAGTTGTTCAATGTTACATTCGCACAAACCGCAGGCGGGAAAAGAGGAACTAAGACATTCATTCATGTGTGCCTATTGTGATTATGAACTGGGCAATATGCTGGACCGTGCTCCGAATTGAAGACTACTTATATTTCTATAAAATAGCAGAGTCATTCCTGCCAAGATGTCTTCACTGATATAGTGCAAATTGTAAGCAACCAAATAAATTTCACTTGAATGAGACGAGGCTGCATTTCCAACGAATCCAGAAGCCAAAGCACAACTGTACATATATTGTTAATGTTATTTACCCACTGTACTACTTGGTTCCACTCCTTCCCTAGAAAAATGCAACGTAAGAGTCCACCTTAACAAAGCTCATAGGATCCAGAGGACTCAAGCAATTCAATGGTTATCCTTAATACTCTGAATCTAAGAAGCTTTAAACACAACAAATTGTGGTACTGTTTGCGGTGGCACATGCTTTCGTTGGCCATGAACTAATCCATTTGCAATTCTTTGTAAATGCATTCCTTATCTTTGGTTTACTTGTTTGGCCGTAAAACCGACAGTCAATGTTCGCATCGATAGTTTTTTATGAGCCGAATGCCTCCTCAACAGTTGCTATTTTTCTGTCTAGTGCAGAGAGGTACACGTCTGAATGCTTCGTGAATCCGCAACAAGCCGGACCAGTTCTGAAACCAATCTTAGCAATATCAAAACTTTCGTTTTTCAAACTTAATCAAACCTCTTCTATTTAAATTGCCTTATCCATTCCGAAAGTCGGTTATCATGGCCTTCTACAGCTCCCTATTCCTTGTAGCACCTATCTCCCTTTATCTTTTCATCCCTCCCAAACCCTGATCCTCTATCCATCTGCTCAAGTCGATCATGTATGTCACGCGTGGCTTTTCTTTGTCTCCCTCTCCCTCTATCCACCTCGTGAGTATCAGATTCTCTAAACCGTCATACCTCATTACACGTTCCAGAAACTGCAGTTGTTTTTTGATGATGTTAAGTACCAGTACCAGTTTACTTTTTGTTTCAGTCCTATCCAAAACCTCGTCGTTGCTCATATGTTTGGCCCATGATATCCTCAGTAGAACCACATTTCAGTTGCTTCCGGTTTTTCCCTCGTCTTTGATGAGATTGTCCATCATTCGTTTCCATACAGAATGACAGACGTCACATAACAATCCAGTTCTCTGTCTCCATCAAAATTTTCCTGTCTCCCAATACTCTACCCCTACGTCCTCTAGAAAGTCGTGTAGTTTTCTTTCTTTGTCTGTTATTAGTACTGTATGACCTGCATACTTTATATTGTTCAGATTGCAGAAACCAATGAGGAATCCTGACAGGACTTCTAGAGCTCTCTGGATTTTCTCACTATATAGGTTAAATAGATTGGTTGAGAAAACATATCTTTGTCTTACACCCCTTTCTATCTTTGTATAACCGCTAAACTCGTTTCTTGCCCGTATACAGGCAGTTTACTGCCAGTACATGTTCTTGATTACTCAGATGTCTTTCCCAAATATGTCAAGGTTGCCGAGTGTCTCTATCAAGTGTTTGTAACGTACTTTGTCGAATGTCTTGCATAGTCTACGAAAAGCAGGTACACTTCTTCCCGAACATCGTCTCCCAAATATTCAAATACAGTACACAGGAAAGGTTTTACTAATTGTGTAAATGTGGCACTCACATGTACACGTGTAGTTTTCATGTGCCTGGTCATATTATTTTCTTTCAACTGAATACATAAAATTAATAACAAAATCTGTTTACATGACACTGTTCTATTTTGATACAGCAACTTTTATCGGGGTTGACTTCCACGCATATCTTAATTCCTATACGAGTTAATAAAATAATTTAAAATATTTAATCGGTAATCGAATGTGTATATGATTTACGTGCGGTTAACAATCGATTCATCATATTGATCGAAAGTAGTTGTATCTAAAACATCTAAACTATTTTTTCTGTGACACTAAGATCGAAATATGTAGTTTAGCAACCGACACAGCACGATTGTAACTTTCAGTGCGAAAAAATACTCCACAAGGCATATTTGAAAAATATAAGTTTTGTTCTGTTTTTGGCACTTATGCGCACACACACACACACACACACACACACACACACACACACACACACACACACAAAAGAAAGTAAACTAACATCGTTATAAATTCTCGTTTTCACTGCTATCACGTGAGCCGAAGCAAAAACTATTTTTCCTCCTTGTTATGAATCAGCATCAATGTCTATGTCCTCGTCACTCTCGTTATAACTTGTATGAGCTTTTATTTCTCGTCGCCACTGTAACAACTCGCTTTCCTGCTGTTATAATATTAAATCTTGCTTACGCTATTCTCCGTTACGTCTGTTAGAAATACTCACCTGAACGATTTTAAACACATCTGTTTTTTATTTATTTAAGGTGTCTACTATAGTTCATTTGTGTTACCGGGTGCATTACTTACTCCGCATAGAGCCAGATGAATCTTCCAAAAGAGAGAAATTAGATAAAATATTGTTTGAATAGAACTTGCGGTTATATATTTCCAATTGAACAGTAAATTGATGAGACCTTTTTGTAATATAGTACTGCGCTGTAATACATAAAGTATAGGTACCTTGGAAAAGATCTCGACCCAAGCATTACCACGGAAATATTTACAGAATTGGCACATATAACGAAATTTCAAAAATGACGTAACTGAAATAAATAGTTAAGAGAGTGAAATGAAAGAAAACCGAATGCATGTCCTCAGTAAAAAGGCAGCCCAATATGCCAAATACAGGTCGGAGATCTTAGAATCATGCAGATACAAAAATTGAAATACCTGAGAAGTGTTATAACAGAAGATGAAAATTGCGACACAGAAATCTGAAAGAATTAGCATGGCAAATGAAACCTTCCAGAAGTTGAATAAAAGTATTAAGAAACGGGACAATTCGCTAAAAAACAAAGAAGAGAGTATTGGATTGGTATGTGTTGTCAGTTCTTCAATATGGCAGTGGATACTAGACAATATCATCAAAGATGAAGTAAAAACTTGAAGCAAGTAAAATGTGGTTCTATAGAAGGATGCTGCAAATATCATGGATCGAGCATGTGAGCAATGATGGAGTTTTGGAAATGACAGAAACAAAAGGGAAATTAATACTGAGCATCAGGAAGAGTCATCTGAAATTTTTGAGACATGCAATGAGGAAGGAGGGCTTGGAGAACCTGATACTAACAGGCAAGATAGAGGGAAAAAGAGAAAGGAGAAAGCAACGGATAACATATTTGAAGGACCTAATCAGGTGGATGATGGAACGAGGGTTGCTAAGAGTTAACAGGGATGAGGAGACATGGACAGCCATGATCGCTTACGTCCTGAAAGGACAGTGCACATAGAAAAATAAAATACATGCTTCGCAATATATCCCGGCAGCTACTTCGGGATAAAATGCATTCAACATCTCCTAACGTAGCATTTCATTTCCTATTGGTTAATTACAACATAGCTTTATTATTTCCTAAGATATCTTTACTTGACTCATTGCATTTTTGTTGTTTTCTCTAAATAAGTCAGACACTGATCAATATTTTTGTGTTTGATTTTCACCATTCAATTTTGTTCGCCAATGGTTTAGTTGCAAATATGCAAATTTTAAAGGTCACTTATCAATGACTTGCGTGTTTAAATCGAATGAATCGACTGTTATTGAATTATTTTATACAAGCAGTATAGCCCAGCGTTGCTCGGGTGTAATGAAAGCTTTAAAACTAATCCATGATCCTGGAGCTCAGACTCCTTGGACGTTGGCACGAAGGTCTAAAAAGCAATAGTTGTTTCCAGTAAAAGCGAAGCCGTAGAGTGAAAGAAAAATGAATGGATGTAAGTCAAATTTTGATTTCCAGGTAACGATGTCAAATAAGCTTTTTTCATCGTAAACTGAATTTTGAAGACTAAATAAGCCCTCTGATTAAATAGTATCATGGCTGAGACTAAGAACTACAATTATACTTACTTAGAGCAAAACCCGGAGCAAAAACTAAAATAAAAGTGCAGAAAAAATACAGACATACGGGCAGATAAACAGACACACAAACAAACATCTTGCCTTATATATATATATATATATATATATATATATATATATATATATATATATAATCGATTTTCTGCACTATTGTAAGAACTGCAACCTTCTGAATACCTTTTCTTATGTCTTTGTCTATGAGTGTATCGAATTTGATTAAGATCGGACCACTCCTTCTATAAGCCGATATTTTCGATTATCGGTTTTCGATGTTTATCGTGGGTACCTCGACACAAAATCTAGATAAGAACACTCACAGTCGCTTATAGTACAACTGTGTAAATTTTCAAGAAAATCGGTTCAGCCGTTACGGAATCTATAGGTAACGGAGACACACACACACACACACACACACACACACACACACACACACACACACAGTTCCATTTATAAATAAGTTTATATCCAGAGCTAAACTGTAAAAATCTAACGTTAAATTTATTTTTTCACTCATCTTTTTTCATTCAGAAATATTTGCACCTGAAGGAATTAAAAGATCATGCCATTATTTCTATGGTATTTAAACTTATATCAATTCATGACATGAAATAAGGGGTGTCAAGCTTTTAATGAAAAGAAAGGAAAACACACATCCATTAAAACAAAAGAGATGTCCATAATGATGATTATTATTGTTCTTCCATGGAGCCGTAGTAATAGATGGAGTTGTATTAACGTTTTTAAATTTCAGTATATAAAATGGGCAAAAATGTTTTTTAGACATAGCCATATGTAGAAAGAACTTTCTATAATATAGAACTGTCGATTGCATTATACAAATAAATTGTATAGTAATGTGCAGGTTGCGATGGGAAAATTTCGCTATTTTTATTTAGTGCATGCGCGAGGCTACTTTTTGGTTTTGTCGACTGCACAGTATAGTAGGGCCAGTTGGGAATCATCTGTGAGAAAAAGAGCAGTAATATGCAATTCCCTCTTCAGAAATTTGAAACAAAATTCTGTACTGTTTGGCATTCTCACCGGAAACACTAATATGTATATTTCAGTGTTAGAAAAGTTTAATGGTGATTACGAAAGTTTTTGAAGTGATTACACGTGGTGTCAACGAATTGCCTCTATTCATTTTCACTCAGACAACCCAGAGGCCTTCATCAACTGCCTCGAAGAGAGAGTGTTGTTCTGGATTAAGAGGGGGTCTGTTAGAAGATTCTACGTCGGTCAACAGGATTCTGCATTCTACTACACAATCAGAAGAACACAATCAGAGCTCCCCGAAAACTTCTGCGACCAAATAACCCCCTCCATTTCGCCAGATAACTTATTACTTTTGGAGTGCAGTTGAGCGAGAGACCAACAAAACTCGTTATAACAAAACAATAAAATGAATCCTTCAACAAAGTGGACACTTCAAAAAAGTTACAGGGCATTCCAAAATCGTCTGCAGACTGTGGTTGAAGCAAATGAATAAAAGATCTTGAGATATTTTTGTGTGTAATTTATATCTGTTAAAAGGAGATGTCAATATAATTTTTATTTCTCTGTAATTTGGACGACAATTTATCTATATATAAACAGTTCTAGAGAGATTTATTCACCCCCACTTCCATAATTCCAAATAAAGATTAGATATCTGAGATTTTCATGGAGACTTCCTGTGCATTTTTTCTTAAATGTGCAACAATGTATTTGAAATAATGTGTTAAGATGCACACAACCAACAATTTATTCTAATATTAAACAATAATACAAAAACACGCCTAAAAATAATTAATATAAAAATTATTGGCCTTCTTGATTCCCTTACAAGATCACTACATACACGAATAGGTGTTTTGACACATTTTTACTTAGCAATATCTTAATTGACCTTTAAAATTTGCATATTTGCAACTAAACCATTGGCGAACAAAATTGAATGGTGAAAATCAAACACAAAAATATTGATCAGTGTCTGACTTATTTAGAGAAAACAACAAAAATGCAATGAGTCAAGTAAAGATATCTTAGGAAATAATAAAGCTATGTTGTAATTAACCAATAGGAAATGAAATGCTACGTTAGGAGATGTTGAATGCATTTTATCCCGAAGTAGCTGCCGGGATATATTGCGAAGCATGTATTTTATTTTTCTATGTGCACTGTCCTTTCAGGACGTAAGCGATCATGGCTGTCCATGTCTCCTCATCCCTGTTAACTCTTAGCAACCCTCGTTCCATCATCCACCTGATTAGGTCCTTCAAATATGTTATCCGTTGCTTTCTCCTTTCTCTTTTTCCCTCTATCTTGCCTGTTAGTATCAGGTTCTCCAAGCCCTCCTTCCTCATTGCATGTCTCAAAAATTTCAGATGACTCTTCCTGATGCTCAGTATTAATTTCCCTTTTGTTTCTGTCATTTCCAAAACTCCATCATTGCTCACATGCTCGATCCATGATATTTGCAGCATCCTTCTATAGAACCACATTTTACTTGCTTCAAGTTTTTACTTCATCTTTGATGATATTGTCTAGTATCCACTGCCATATTGAAGAACTGACAACACATACCAATCCAATACTCTCTTCTTTGTTTTTTAGCGAATTGTCCCGTTTCTTAATACTTTTATTCAACTTCTGGAAGGTTTCATTTGCCATGCTAATTCTTTCAGATTTCTGTGTCGCAATTTTCATCTTCTGTTATAACACTTCTCAGGTATTTCAATTTTTGTATCTGCATGATTCTAAGATCTCCGACCTGTATTTGGCATATTGGGCTGCCTTTTTACTGAGGACATGCATTCGGTTTTCTTTCATTTCACTCTCTTAACTATTTATTTCAGTTACGTCATTTTTGAAATTTCGTTATATGTGCCAATTCTGTAAATATTTCCGTGGTAATGCTTGGGTCGAGATCTTTTCCAAGGTACCTATACTTTATGTATTACAGCGCAGTACTATATTACAAAAAGGTCTCATCAATTTACTGTTCAATTGGAAATATATAACCGCAAGTTCTATTCAAACAATATTTTATCTAATTTCTCTCTTTTGGAAGATTCATCTGGCTCTATGCGGAGTAAGTAATGCACCCGGTAACACAAATGAACTATAGTAGACACCTTAAATAAATAAAAAACAGATGTGTTTAAAATCGTTCAGGTGAGTATTTCTAACAGACGTAACGGAGAATAGCGTAAGCAAGATTTAATATTATAACAGCAGGAAAGCGAGTTGTTACAGTGGCGACGAGAAATAAAAGCTCATACAAGTTATAACGAGAGTGACGAGGACATAGACATTGATGCTGATTCATAACAAGGAGGAAAAATAGTTTTTGCTTCGGCTCACGTGATAGCAGTGAAAACGAGAATTTATAACGATGTTAGTTTACTTTCTTGTGTGTGTGTGTGTGTGTGTGCGCGCGCATAAGTGCCAAAAACAGAACAAAAACTTATATTTTTCAAATATGCGTTGTGGAGTATTTTTTCGCACTGAAAGTTATAATCGTGCTGTGTCGGTTGCTAAACTACTTAACTCACACTAAATGTTATGAACTTGGTAATCTTCCACTAAAAGCTGACTCCTTATTATTCGCCTAACTGCCAACTAATATCAACTGCCTAGTAGTTCTACTGAACTCCAACAGAACTCTAACGAACACTCTAGAAATTCTAAGAACTCATATAAACTTCCCAAGAAATTATCAAGAACTTCTCGGGTTAACCTGAGTTACTCTTATTAATATAGGAGGGAGAATCCATTATCTGAAGAATAGGTGTGTTTCACCATAACAATATGGAAGAAATGTTCATGTGGCAAGAATTCAACAACAACAGCAGTTGTTGGGACTCCAGAAATAGCAACGACATTTGATTTAATTAATTAGGGAAGAAATGAAAAATGAACCAAGAAATGAAAAATGTAGCGGAAGGAAAATAATTCCATGTTAAAGATTTGGAAAAATACATCTCGGAGACAACTGTCCCTTTAAGAATGCGACATGCTACAAAAGTGAAAATGTAGGACAGATTTTTTTTTTTTACTGTAGAACTAAAGGAAGGAAAGTTTCTCACTGAAAACAAATGTCGTACACAGTGCTGCGTTGGAAAATAAAGAACAGCAAACAAAATGTGTGTGCGTGAAAAGTAACAATGTGAATATATATAATGCAATTATACATTGCAGTGGATGAAATTCAATAGTCAATGAAGCGAAATGGAAAGCAAAAAGATAATCTATATTAAAAAGAACTTCGAAAATCTAAATCTAAAGTTGCGTGTCACGTAAATAATTATTTTTTTATTCGTTAGATGATTGTAATTTCGTAATTACTGTGTAAAGCTTATGCAAAAAACTACTGCAAATTTATTCGTACTTACTAGATGGAGTTATTAAGCTGTGGGATTTACCTATAAAATTGGTTACAAAAATCTAAGTTGACTAATTTTTTAAAAATTGCATATTGAAAATAAAATGGAATAACTGAAAAACGTGTCCAGATGTCCTGTCAGATGAGATATTGTCTCCATTATTGCTTTAGCTAGTGTTCCGATTCTCCGAAATATATCGCTAGACATATGTTATGGTAAACCTGCTACCAGTTCGTAAATTTCAGCTTCAATAAGCTAAGTATACATGAAATTGTTACGGTGTCGATAGGTTTTGTTGGTAGCACCATGCACAAAAGCTTTTGCGTTCAATTTCTTTTTCTTTTCAAGTCTGTCCAACTATTAACCGTAAGATGCTGGCAGAAGACAAGAATTCCTGTCTCTTCAAAAATAATTGTGGTAAATGCGCGCAAAGACCTCAAATAGAATTCGAATATAACGCAACAAACCAATCCCAATCTCTGTGTCCACAACCCCTCCGCTATGCGCACATCTTCAAAAGAACATCTATTTTAAAAATAATTGCTTTATATACATTTTGTGGCGTAGGAAAATAAAATAATATTTATAGAATAATTGTTAGCCTAAAAAGAAAACACCTGAAACAGAAAGTAGCTGAAGTAAAGGTGAAAGAAAATCGTAGACAATAAAGGGTTAGCAATCGAAAAAGAGCGTTATGTTCATATCCACATATGTCAAATACATCTCAAATAAAATGCTGAAAGCTAAAATGTCTTCATTTCTATTTCTTTAAATATATCATTGTTATGGTAGATAGCCTGCGTTTAGAACAAAAGTAAATAGTTTTGGATAAAGCATCGATGCTTATATACAAATGGGCTGCTAGAAATGTTTTTCTAAAATTAACGGATATCAGATTATTTTGTTGAAGAAAGACTTTCTTTATAGAAAAAAGCGTTTGTATAACCTAAATCCAGTTTTGATATAAACTTACAATTAATTGTTTAATAAAATTTTAGTGATGTTTATTATCAGGATTATTGTACAAAATATATTTACAATGTTTAATTTTAAAAACAAGTTTTCTAACAACATCATGTAGGAGTTTAGATAATTATGCCTTTTGTAGAAATCACACGCCTGTAATTTATCAGAGATTAAACTAAACGTTGTAATGAAACTCGTAAATGGTTAAGACAGTTAATTTTCCGGCAGTATTCGAACATTCGACCATGCATGGAATACTGTTGTCATATCTGGTCAAGCGACCCTGCTGTTCGTCTCAGTGTTCTCGACAGGCTCCAAAGGAGATTCTGTAGTGTGACTGGCAGCTCAACTCCAGTTACTCATCAGTGAGATGTGGCTTCCCTGTGTCACTTTTACGAATATTTTCATGGTTTCTGCTCCGAAGAACTTAGATTACTAGTGTCCCCTTCACAAGAATTTATTCGGGCAACCAGACTGACGTCAAGGTCCCACTCTTTTACAGTTATATTAACAAAATGAAGCCGACAATTCTACTCCATCAACTTCTATTCTCGCACTTCCCGCCGGTGGAACTCCCTTCCATATACTTGCTTTCCTGACAGTTACAACCTACAAGAATTTATATGCAATGTCAATTCCCATCTCTTATCCACTTAACTCCAGCCTTTTCCACATCACCCCGTGTATCTTGTTCTTTTCCTTTCCCTCTACTTTCGTAACTGTCTCCACTCCTGTGTTCACATCCTTCTCTTGCACTTTTTTTTCACCCCCTATAGTTGGTCCGTCTTTGTCTTCATTCTTTTCCTGTCTCGCATGGGGTGAAAAAGTATATAATACAGTAGCTGTTTTATGTCTTACGATGTGCTGTATATATTTGAATTCTATTGCGTAAAAGAAACAAGGAGAAAGCTCCTACCTTTGATAATCTACAGTCAGCATGAAGTATTTTATGCATGATCACTGACACCAGTAGGAAAAAAGTAACTATACCCTATGTGAATGTCGATTATTATTATATGACACGTTACTATGGCAGTATATAGAATGGTGACTACTTCTCAATAATAGGTGCTGTAATCTTGGATACTGGCAAGAAATTAATTGGAGAGCCGAGTTCAAAATTCAGTTAGGCTATTTTAAATTCACGTCCTCATGAATAACTTTAGAAAATATACGAATCTACCTCTCTCCGAAACTATGTAACACATTAGTAAAAGTTTTATTATAATTATGTATCTCCCAAAATAATTATTACTCCCTAGACATGTTTTCTGGCTTTAAATAACTAGCAGAGTGTTGATAATTGCCTCAATTAGCAATAGAAATATACATTTATACCAGCACATTATATATATATATATATATATATATATATATATATATATATAACATGCGGAGTATATATAGAAGAATCCAAAAGAGCATCCTGTACATAAATTTGGTAGGATAACTCTCTATGAGAGCTCTAAATATATATGTATATAAATACATATAAAGCAAATATATGTAAAATTTAAAACAGACCCGTTATTCCATGGTTAAGCGGTGTATAGGCTTATTTCAGGCGAACCTTCTTCAGCTTCCGTCTTTATTGCACAGAAGGTTCATATAAAACCTCCTGTATAATAAAGACGGAAGCTGAAAAGGTTCGCCTGAAATACTTCCGCTTAACGATAGAATAACGTGTATATTTTAATTTTTACACACACACACACACACACACACACATATATATATATATAGTCATTCGCAGACAGATCTGTTTCGCTTTATCACAGCTCATCAGTACGGTTAGACTCCGATTGCTTTTTTTTTAACCAAGGATTGAAACACGACCGCATTGTCGTCAGTCGGCGATTCTACCTCTGGGCTATGGGCGTTAGGTAGAAGAAGGCAGACTTTTTAGCGTGCATATTGTCATTATACGCGTCCAATAGCCGGAATGCTCTAATCCATTACTGAATGAGCGATGCGTACATGCCAGAGTAGCTTCTGTTTTTCAAAGTCTACCATTCTTCCAGAGTGCTCAATCAGAGTGTGAGAGCGTAAATATATATATATATATATATATATATATATATATATATATATATATATATATGGGGGGGGTATATAAATAGTAAATAATCTGGTTATCTGTTTTATTCTAACGCGGAATACGTGTCCCGCACTTTTACACTAGAGATCTAACTTGAAAATATTTTGAGTCAACATTCTATAGTTAACACTACCGTTTAAATATTGATTTTACATTGTGTATGCGCAGTTGGACAATTTATATATCTAAACCAGTAAAAACTCCCGTGTTCATCTGAAAACTAGATAGCAGTAAGAGCAGCAGTAAAAATATTTGCCTTATCTACTTAAAAAAAATCGAAACCACTTAAAATGTCGTCAACAATCTGTAATTTTT
The DNA here is from genome assembly GCA_037127315.1 of Ascarosepion bandense. Taxonomy (NCBI): domain Eukaryota; kingdom Metazoa; phylum Mollusca; class Cephalopoda; order Sepiida; family Sepiidae; genus Ascarosepion; species Ascarosepion bandense. Next base: position 444,324 of record JBBBDQ010030165.1, read on the forward strand.
CTAGAATCGCTTGTAAAATTTATTCTGCTTTTACAAGTTTAATTTAAGGTTACAAAGAAAAGCACGTAGTTTCCTCATGAACGAATATTGTTTGCAATAACAACAAAACAATGAAGTTGTCTTGTTTTTAAAGTACGTGCTTCTAACTAAGAAACAAATATAGACAAATATATCATGCAATAATATCCACTATATCCATAAAATATTATCGTATACTTATTTTGGGTTGGCGTAAAAGAATGTTCGGTTTATTAACTAAATTTACTATATATATATAGCGAAATAACCAATTCAATATATAAAGTATAAATTTAACTTTTTACTAGTGATATCTAATTCTTGTTCGACAAGTGTGCTGGGGTGACCGTATTGTAAAAATATATCAGTAAACCTCAAAAGTACTAGCTACTTTATATCGAATCAATACTTAAAAACTCTCATGCTGTGATGGACACATATCCAGGATGTGAAAACCATCAATTGCCACAGACGTTAAATTTCAGTGAGCTTGTATCCGGTAAATGCAGTTGAGGGGCGCCAGAATGCTGTAAAAAGTGCTTCCGTCTACTTCAATGTCAACTGCCACCAAAGAGTAGCGGAATATGTTGACAATCTTTCTTGGCACTAAAAAACATTTTAATAAACAGCTCTCAGATTATTCATCCACAGAATCAAAGTAGACAAAAGTCACATGCTTATAGTCACCGTCATTCGTACGATCACTGAAGTTAAGCAACGCCGGGCCTGAGCAGTAACTAGATGAGGACCACTTTGGAATAACTGGTGTTGTCAGCTGGGATACACGGTGAAAAGAATAACAACTTGAAATTTCAAGTCAGTGAGGCGAGTTCCAATACTGGTCAGTCTAACTTGCAAAATATTAATTAGCGACTTCTCTCTCCAGTTATGCGTTAGTTAGAAAGAATTATATCAGTAAATAATCTACCATAAAATATTTACTAGATTAATATCTTACAAAATGGAAAAAAATCCATTAATCAATCAAACAGATACCACTATTACATAATGATAATCAACCTTGTTAATCTACTGAAAGCGGATACATAAATAATTATTACATAATGTGGAATATTTTCTTGCTTTAATAAACTGAAAAATGAAAATCAAGTTCATTAATCAAACAAGAAGAAACCCCTATAAAATATTCGTTATCAATCTAGTTAATCTACCTTCACGTAGCGTTTAAAGATTCTACATACAGAACTTTTTACTCTGTAAGAAAATCATACTAAGAAGATTGTTTCCTTTTATACATATATGTATTGAATTATTTTGAACATTATTTTTACTGATACTCGTATTTAAGTAGATATTCTGTTTTTTACTTAAGCAGTATTTTTATATTTATATATACCGGCCTGGTTATTCACGATAAATTTTTTATTACAAAAATGTGTGCGACCCAGCAGGATTCGAACCTGCGACCCCTATTACATAGAGGAAGCATACCATTTGATCTGCTATCGTCTTGACCACTCGACCAAGGATAAGAGGGAACTAGTTCTTAAATGTCGACGTAGGGGCCGTTTTAAATTATGTTAAACTTTTAGCCCCTCATTCATTCAAATGAAGACTTTACACACATCACACTATGTAACGGAATATCTATTATTTATTTGTACCCTATTTTTATGTGTCGATAGTTTTTTTTTTATATATGCTGGTTTTTATATATATCTATGGTATTGCTTACATATTTCTTTTTGCGGGTGTATGTGCGTGTATATATATATATATATGTGTGTGTGTGTGTGTGTGTGCATATGTGTGTACTTATATATATATATATATATATATATATGTATATATATATATATATATATATATATATACGTGTGCGTGTATACGTGTGTACGCATTTACCTGTGTGTGTGTGTGTGTTGTAGGTTTACATATATGTGTTATTTTTACATTATTAACGTTATATTGTATTACAATTGTCTTTTTAACCGTATAATTTTGATTATATACTGGTGTGAAAGTAATTGTGATTACAACTGATTGATTAACTATTATCTCTTAAATATTTTTAATTTTCTTAATTTTGTTTTGACTCTAATTTCTTATTATTTCACCGCTAAGATATAACATTTATTTTTTTATCTTTTAATTTTCATTTTCTCCTATCATCTTTTCTTTCTAATTCAGATTTATTCCTCTCTTCTTTCTTCTTCTTTCCCTTTTCGTTTACGCTTTAAGTTACTTACCCTTTCTCTTTAATGCGATCTCTCTCTCACACCTAATCCCCTTTCTTTACTTTTAAAATCTACGTGTCAGCAGTCTAACTGACTTGCATAATGTATCTTTAAGTTTAATTTGACACGCGCTCTTACGCGTGTTTATATGTTGCGTATATATATGCTTATGTATGAATGTCTGTGTGCATTCGCCGAACTGATGTAATGATGCATTTTTTCTTCAATTTTCTCTTTTAAAGGAGCGATCTTTATTTTTACACCGGTTTTTTTTTTGTTTTTGTTTTTGTGAATTTCATTCGTGTAAAATCTTCTGTAAAATAAAGACGGATGCTGATGATTGTTCGCCTAAAATAGGCCCCATATTTACCATGAAATAAAGTGTCTCCCAAATTTTTTTCTTATATATATATATATATATATATATATATATATATATATATATATATATATAATGATTTTAGAATATCTCTTATATACGGTTTCTACCGAATTTTTTTTTTATATTAAATTTTGGCTCTGTATTTTATTTTCATTGAAATATCCTGCATTTTTGTGTTTTGTGAAATTTTCTTTTTTTCTTAATCATTTCACCCCGAGCAAGGTAGAAACGCCACTGATGTGCAAGGGGTTACATAAATGTAAAAAGATTAATTAGAAAAGAGTGAGGAGTACAAACTAGTTAGAAAGGAACAATAGAAAGCTGAGAAAGCAGGTGCAATGACAGATACATGGGCGGAGAGAAAGTGAAGATTATACAGGGGAGGGGAGAGAGCTAGAGTCCAGTGGTTAGTAGATGAGTATTAACTTTGCATTTAAATTTCTGGAGGTCGTAGCCGTCAGGAAAGCAAGAATACGGGAGTGAGTTCCACAGGCGGGAAGTGCGAAATAGGAAGCTGCAGGAGTAGAATTGTCGTCTGCATTTGGCTAACCTGACTGTGAATGGGTGGGACCCAGTTGCCAGTCTGGTTGCACGGGTAAACACCTGTTGAGGAGGCATCAGTGACTTAAGCTCATCCGAGCAGAAGCCATGAAAGTATTGTGGCTGCAGTCGAGTCGCCAGATCGGTACCTATCACATTACAGACTCTCCTTTGGAGCTTGTCAAGAACACTGAGGAGACCGGCAGGGGCACCTGACCATAAATGGCCGCAGTATTCCATGCACGGACGGATGGTTGACTTGTATATATGCAGGATTAAATGTAAATAGAAACTGTTTACCAGAATATCTGATTTTGTATATTTAACCCTGTAATTATTCGAGAAAAACCTTGAGACTACTACATTTCAAGATGGCATGAATATGCTCGTGTGACTCTATTGGCAACTAGGTCCCACCCTTTTAATGTCAAAAAAATCTCCACTTCTACTCTTCCAGTTTGTTCTATCGCACTTTCGACCTGCAGATCTTCCTTTCCATTTACTTGCTTCCGCGATATGTACTATCTCCAGAAGTTTGAGTGCAACGTCAATTGCCATCTTCTATTTCCTTGATTCCCATCCTTGTTTTATTCTTTCTTTTACACCCCTGGTAATTTGTTACCTCTCTCTTTTTTTTAACGTAACCCCCTACGCACCAGTCGTTGTATTGCATTGCTTGGGGTGAAAAGTTTATATAATAAAATTAAAATTAATGATTGTATCAAGAAATAAATAAAAATTAATTATCGTGTCAGAATTAAATAAAATTCACTATACTTATATTTAGAATTTCGTGATTCTGCAAATAACGGTAGAGACAAGAATGAATGTATGACATATTAAGGATAATTCTATAAGGATTAATATAATCATACTTTTCTGGTTCCAGACAAACGAGGAATCACACATCTTCGAGATGCCCTCCGATAAATATTGTGAAATTCATATTTAACTTTATAATGTTATAAAAATTGAAAATTTAATGCAGACTAACTTTCATTTTTTTTACATTTATAATTTCGGAGAAGCATATACTCTAGTTAATATATCAAATATGTGATTATTCTTCCCTAAATAGAGAAATTTTATCTTGACACTTAAATTATATACTTTACGGTTTCTCTTTTTTTTTACCAATTTTACGCAATTACCAATCTCACAGTCGTTTAGTATTGTAGCCATTATTATGCAAAATAGTTTGTTTTTGTTCGTCAATGTAATTAAAATCATTTATACTTCAAGGCATAACATCCACCGCCTAGATTTCTCAGAAATAACCAGTGCTGTTCTTCTCAATTTCTATTTCTCCTGGAGCTTCCGTTTCCTTTTGTTTCTTTGTTTAGACGCAAACTTCTATACAATTTTTTTCATATAATTTTACCTGTTATACGTTGTTTTGTGACTTGCAGATCATTTCTTTAGCCGACATTTTGACCAAGTCGAAAAAATCTTCTACAGACACGGTTACTTTTTCAGCTTAAGGAAATATTTATTCAGTTTGTCAGTTTTGTTTTTATCAGCATCACTCCATGTAAGGCAGTACAGCCAGAGACACAAGCGGTTACAGGGTGTGGATAAATTAGGAATAGAGTCCTTGATAATGATCGTTAAGAAAAAAAAAGATAAATCAGGACAGTATATAGTGATTGAGATTGCATTTAAATTTTTCAGATTAAAGTTGGCTGGAAAGTATTGAATCGAAAGTGAGAAGTGCTAAAAAAAGAAACTGCTTGCATAAAACATTCAGTTACATCTAACAAGTTCAACTCAAAGTTGATGACATCTCGACGCCTGTCTAGTACTGTGCTTAAATCGTTTCAAAAGTTTAAGTCCAACATCGAAGAGCTCATCTGAACAATTACTATGAAAGTATTTATAGAAATGACACAGGAAGCCACCTTAAGGCGGTAGTAAATTGACTGAACCCGAGCGGCCAGATCAGTACCAATAATATTTCTCTCTTTGTATTTAATTTTTCAAGACGCTCAATGTAAATAGCAAAGACACCGAACCTTATGTAGCAGCAATATTCAAAGCATAAAGTTATATTTGTCCCATTACTCTCCCTCACAAGTCTGTTCTACCATACGTTTATATACCATTTTTAGGTAGCTTATTTGCTGTTTCTCTCTGTATCCACTTTTTTCCGCCTGAATCAATATTGCACATGTACAAATCAACCATCCGTCCGTGAACAGAATATAGCTGTCATATACGGTCACGCGCCCCTGCGGTTCATCTTAGTGTTCTTGACAGGCTTCAAAGGAGAACCTGTAATATGATAGGTCCCGACTTGGCAGCTCGACTCCAGCCTTTCTCACCGGCGGTATGTGGCTTCCCTCTGTCTATTCTACAAATATTTTCAAGGCTTCTGCTCCGACGAACTTAAGTCACTGGTGCCACTCCCACAAGAATTTACTCCTGCAACCAGACTGGCAACATGGTCCCATTCATTAACCGTTAGATCAACCAAATGCAGACGACAATTCAGCTACTTTTCTCGCACTTCCCGCCTGTGGAACTCCTTTCCACATACTTGCTTTTCTGAGGGCTACAACCTCCAGGAATGAAAATGCAATGTCAATACCCATTTCTTATCCACTCAACTCCAGTTCTTTCTACATCACCCCATATATCTTGTTATTTTTCTTTCTCTCTACCTTCGCAAATGTCTCCACACTTGTGTTCCCATACTTCTCTTGGCCTTTCTCTGACACCCCCTGGAACTGGTTCGTCTTTCTCTTCACTCTCCTCCTGTCTAAACTTCTACTTTTATGTAGCCCGGTGCGCATCAGTGACGGTACCGCCTTACTTGCGGTGAAACGATTAAAGATTCTCCTGTGGGTGTAGAATTATCTAGTTCTATTCTTCATCATGTGTAGAAGCAATTCTATCTGCTTGTATCCCAAGTATAAGACTCCTTCTTCATTATTCTATGGTCATTGGGGCATCACATGTACTGTGACCGTATAGAATATTTCTCTCTAACACTGGTTGCCAACTAAGCCTTTGGTTTGGAGGATTTATTCTTACCATTCCCAAGTTACTTAAATGCGTGTAATGAATTTGACAGGAATTCAAACCTGGCTCTCTAAATTCTTAATCCAATGCTTTATACATTGCACTAACCACATATTTCTTATTTCAATGAGATTTGTTGGTTCCTTCCATGTTACATTTTTGGTATCCTTAGTATTTTCCTGTAGAACAAGATCGCTGTTGCATCTATTCGTCTCTTCTTCTGTGCGAAAATTGTTCACCATTTACTTTTATTAGGTGAGACTAATATTACGTAGCGCCCTAACAGATAAAATCAGATAGTTGTAAAGTTAACTAAGCCATTTTTCCAGTTCTTTTTTCTGAGAATCTGCCTTTAGGAATTCGTTTCTTTTATAACTAAACTGATTTATCTTCTCATAAATTACAAGAGTATTATTGAAGTGCTTCTCTTGCACTCATATATTCATCTTTTTTCTTAAGGTCTTGATATAATTTGCCTACACAAATACACTAAAATATTTGTTATTTTATATATGTTTGGTTTTGAAAGGATGAATACCTCATTTTCATCTCATTTATAGGCTGTCACATATAATAGTGTTGCAAAACCTTCCCCAATTAGTCAGATACCCCACAGACGTTTGCTTTTTATAGATGTTTGTAAATTTAACTAATAGTATTAAATGTTCCAATTAAACCATTTATTGCTCATTATATCTTGTAGATAATCTAGTTTACAATGGTAAAACCCGCGTTATCTGCATAGGGAATGAATCAAGATCGTCCACATTGTTTCATGACCTATGATTGCTTTGAACAGATTATTTAAAATTACGCCGATCAACTGGCTATTTTCTCTCAAAGATTCAAAGATTCATTTTTACTTGTTTGTTATTAGTCTGTAAAAATATAAGAAGTTAGTTATGACTAAAATATCGAATGCACCAGTGAAGAAAGATTTTGATTATTTAGTTCGGTAGGTAATTGCCGTACATGATACACGTTTGGGCGATCATGTCTTTTTCAAGAAATGACGGACTAAATAGCAGATTTTGCAGTGGAAGTTTGCCATTACTTTCTGCGGTATACTGTTTGCCAACCTAATCTATAGAACCCAATCTATCGAACGTTTGTCCAATTTTTTGGGACCGCAGTGAAAGCAGCTCTCGCATATAACCTATACATGAATGTTAGGGAACTCAGCGAGCAAATCATCGTTAACCATATGACAGTCCATCGTGAAATATCAGACTTTTGAATCTGTTACTAGAAAATTGCAAAAACATATCAATAATTGTTCATCATTATATTCTCTTCAGTTTCAAGTACATTTTGTATGTATAAGAAATGCATTGTTTACAATCTAAGAGGGATTTTCAGATGGCTTGGTAATGTCAAGTATCCTATCCAGCAAATAAGATTTGGAAACATTTTTTCTTTTGTTGCGTTAATAATTAACCCTCTAGGGCCATTCGTATCATATTTGATACAGTATGTAAACAAGCCTTGAAAGAAATATTTTCCTGAAAAATTTTCTAAGAGAAATATTTTATAAATTTCAAATGAAAGCAGTACTGACTGCTCAGTCAATGAATACCAAATGTTTCCTTATAGGGAAATACTGTATCAAATATGATACGAATGGCCCTAGAGGGTTAAAGGAACAGGGAACAATTTATTACGTGAGGTTCAACGGTAATAAACAATCGAAAACGAAAGTAAGTCTTTTCTACGTCAGTCTTTAGCAAACAAAATGAAACATCTCTATCATAACGCACGATCCCACGAGCCCGTACTGCACAAATGATCTTAAATCTCATGGAAGCAATCGGCAGGATAAAATGTTTCGGCTGTCATATTCGTCCTGCATCGATACTTCAGATTAACACCAATTTACAATTAAGCAAATGCCTTTGATGGGAATTGATTAACATTAAGAATAGTAGGTCGTAAATGATTTTAAGTATTACATGTCATAAACTCAATAATTACATGCAGACAGCATTAAACAATCATGTTGAACATGATCACTCACATACTACCAGCAGCTATATCCACGTATTTACAGAGATGAAAATATACAAAAAATAACACTAAGAACATGTTAAATTGTAAACTAAATTCATTCAATTACAAGTTAAATTAATTAATAAGAAAAATATTCAAATATCTATAGCGTGTTAAATAAAACAAATACTGATTTATTGCTAACAATTCAGACATATTTCAATTTTGTGTGTGTATCTGTGTGTGCGAGTGTGTTTAAGTTACATGCGTTTTCAGGTTGCACGTGAAAAAAGAAAGTAAGTTACTTCGTCTTATATAAAGCAATATCCTGATGAGAGGAGAGATTGAACCTCTTACAGTCAGCAGCGAAGAGAATGAATTCGACATTTTCGATGTGAAGTCCATTTTCAGGAAAAAAGATTTCTGTTGCATTCTGGAAAAACAACTATTATTTTAGTTTTATTTAATTTATTTTAAACAAAGTTTTAAAGTCTATTGTTTTATTCATGATATTCATTATTATTTTATATATTTCTTTTTATTTATTAATGATAATATACTTTGTAAAAAATCGTTATCATGTCAATAACTAGGGACATCCCTATTAAGAGAAAAAGTTGAACAGAACATGATAAATATATTAATTATAGAGTCTGAGTCTAATTCTTCCTTGTTGATGATTGACTCTAACAAATAATAGGTTCTTGTTAGATGAAGAGTTTTGGTCTTGTCAGAAGCCATGTCTGTTAAAAGTGAGAAAATTATTTTAAAAACTTTTGTCTGATATCCGAACAAATAATTCATGACTAAAATTTAACCTGGCCCAACTCACAACAAAAAAAACAGTTGACCGGATAGTTAAAAATTCAATAAGATTGTTTTCCACGCAAAACCAGAGTTTTAATTTTTTATCAAAGATATTTATTTTAAAATAAACTATGAATAGAAAAGAGGGCATGTTTAAATGTGTTCACACTTCACTCTTTCATTTTTATTTAATAATTAATATTTTATTTACAGGTTCAGTAATTCTCCCGCCTGAGGTAAAGATTTTCAAGTGTGCCATTGTCTTGGCAAAGATATTGTCAACTGGTGTTATCTTCCTTTCCCTATCAAAATTAAAAGCTAAATTCATTACAGTGAAAAATATAAACACCTCCTTAGCGTGCTGAATGAAATAAATATTGATTCTTTTCTAAAAAGATGCAGACATGTTCCAATTTGACCCTTTGCACAGAAATTAATGACAACAGAGTTTCAAAATAATAATGATTTTCATTGAGTTAAATGCTATTTTGAAGGTAAATATTAAAATGTAAATATGTGTTTGCTGTTACTTGGAAGGTTTTTCTAGAATTCCGCGACGAATTTAAAATATTTTGTTTTAATTCTGTCAATATTTATTGCACTGTTCAAACTTATTTTAATAAGTAAAATAAATTACATTATTATCTATAGAAAAGTGAAATTCTACATTACTATTTAAATGCAATATCTACTTAGACGAAAACATGCTTTGTTGCTAGGGGTATTGAATTAAGATATCAATGAAATGTGCAAACATAATGTCTGGATGGTTCAGAACTGAATATGATTGTGGAGTCTGGTGTTTAGGCTGGGGTCAAAAAGCAGCAATTTTTAAAATAAAAAATATTAATTTCTAATAATCCATTATATATATATATATATATATATATATATATATATATATATATATATATATATATATATATAACGTACAATATTTGATATTTTTGTCAGTGAAATTCCAAAAGAACTCGAAGAAAATACGATGAAAAACACTAAAAACAACTTGATACAATTTCTATGGTATTATTTCTTAGAAAGAATACGTATTCATTTATTCTTATTCATTCATTAATTTTATTTACTTATTTATTTTTCGATAACCGTATTTTCGACGACATTAATGAAAACTTAGAAGTGAATTATCAGTACTCGATGAACTGGCAAGAGGAATAAATGTAAGAACTAGAAAAGGCAGATGATTCGAAAGAAAATACAACATAAGGAAACGAAGATAATGTCCTATCTACGAAGGAAAAAATAAATCAAACAATACAACTGAAGGCTCAAAGAATAAGACGCTATGAGAAAAGAGCAAGTGTCTACAGACAAAACAAGATTTTTCAAACCGATGCAAAGAAATTTTACAGGGAAATAGGTAAAAAAAGGATTGAAGTGACAGCCCCTTCCCCCAAAAATAGAAGAAGTTATACAGTTTTGGGAAAAAATATGGGCTTGCCCGAAAGAACATAACAAACATGTAGATTAAATTGCGCAAGAGATAGAACGAATGAAAAATAAACCAGAACAGACATGGGCTGGAATCACAGAAGAGAATGTTAAAGGTGCACTGAAAAAAAGCACACAATTGAAAATTTCCAGGAATAGATAAAATTCATAACTTTTGTCTATATCTTTTAAATACAGCACATAAAAAACTAGCCAAAGAAATTCAAGAAATTGTTAACGATCCCACTAAAATTCCTGCATGGATGACCCAAGATATTACATTTCTTCTACCCAAGAATAGTGACACAAACAACCCGAAAAACTACAGACCAATTACATGCCTTCCGACAGCATACAAACTATTAAGATCTATTTTAAAAGATAGACATATTTCTTCTTGAAAAGAAATGACACACTACCGCTTGAACAAAAAGGGTGGAAACGTGGATAATACGGATGTAAAGACCAATTACTTATTAACAGAATGATTCTAGAAAACTGCTACAATGCAAAGAAAAATCTTACTACTGCCTGAACAGATTATCGTAACGCATTCGATAATATACCGCATTCCTGGATAATAAAGACTTTAAATATATGCAAGATATCACCCGTCATCATCAATTTCATCAAACAATGTATTTCGATATGGAAAAAAACCCTTTACCTTAATCATATAAATGTAACCTTTAAGTCTGGTGAAATAAATATCAAAAGATGTATATTTCAATGTGATTCTTTGTCTACCTTATTATTTTGCATATCATTAATAGCACTAACCAGTCAACTTAACAAGGCAGAATGTAGTTATAGAATAGCCCAAAAATAAGGCCTCTATTTTACATGAATGATTTGAAGCGTATGCTAAGAATGGTGATGAGTTAGAAGGTCTTCTGCAAACTGCAAAATGCTTCAGCGAATACATTGGAATGAAATTCAATATGGATAAATGTGCTAAAGCTACAGTTTTATGTGAATCGCTGCAACAAACATCCTCAATTAGCTTAGACCCTGCTGTAATAGTAAAAGATTTATAGCCAGAAGAAGCTTATAAATACCTAGGTGTAAATGAGAGTGAAAAAAATTCACCATAAATGTAATAATATGTAAGCTGATTAATTTAAGCTGACATTCAAAGAATCCCTGGAAACCCCAGCTTAAGAGATATACCAAATATTGTCTTCTAAGTACAGCCAGCACACTAAGGAGAATTTTGTCTATGCAACGCTAGGGATGTTAGGTAAGATAGAAAAAACATGAAAACATAAAATGGGGCCAAACAACACACCACGATCTGCCTTAGGTCTTCTCGCAGACTTGGTTTGAGTGCAACCATAGCATAAAATAAATTATGATGACAAATGACATAATAATAAAAGTAATATAACTTCCCTAGCAAAGAGGATAACATACACTATAAAGTAAATATGCCATATAATACTGAATAACACGAAACAATATAATTAATATATATATATACGTATATATATATATATATATATATATATATATAGTGAGATACACACATATTCATACGCATATATACACACCTATATGCATACATATGCACATATATACATATTACAAATATATTTTTCATTTACATATATACATATATACTTATAAATACATACACACATATTCATAAATACATAGCCATCCAATATTACATTTAATAATATTACTATTATATAAATATTGTAATTATACAATATAACTATCAAAAACATTGGGGGACATAATATTTCCTATGAGAAATAGATTTTTCTCCAAAAGAAACCAAATTTATAAGTTTACTTTTGATTTTGATCTAGCTAAATGATTTATACTTTTTCTAATGCCGGCATTTAAATATCAGTTCATTTCATTGTTTCAAGATTTTCTCCGCATTATTTTATTTGAACCAATGAAATGAATGTGTGTGTATTTATGCAGCAAATTTTATTTTCGACATGTTAGGTATTTATATTATATAAATTGCAAACATTAGGTGTGCTAATTTTTAATAAAATTTGTTCGGAAAATGTTTCGTGTGTAATAATTCAAAGATGAAATGCGCTGTAACTTTTTTTTTTTTTTTTTAATCATATCACCCCAAGCAAGGCGGTAACGCCACTGATGTGCAGGGGGCTACATAAGAGTGAGAAGATTAGAAAAGAGAAAAACAGGAAACCGCATCCTAAACAGGAAACAAGGGATGAGCCTCTTCACCTGTTCAATAGAAGTGGGTGGAGTGTGAACCGGGCGAGAGTTTTGTCTATCTACTCCAATTGAAAAAACAGTGAGAAGATTAGAAAAGAAAAACCGGAAACCGCATCCTAAACAGGAAACAAGGGATAAGCCTCTTCACCTGTTCAATAGACGTGGGTGGAGTGTGAACCGGGCGATAGTTTAGTCTATCTACTCCAATTGAAAAAAAAAAACAAAAAACAGTAAGATTAGAAAGGAGAAAAACCGGAAACCGCAACCCAAACAGGAAACAAGGGATGAGCCTCTTCACCTGTTCAATAGACGTGGGTGGAGTGTGAACCGGGCGAGAGTTTTGTCTATCTACTCCAATTGAAAAAACAGTGAGAAGATTAGGAAAGAAAAAACGGAAACCGCATCCTAAACAGGAAACAAGGGATAAGCCTCTTCACCTGTTCAATAGACGTGGGTGGAGTGTGAACCGGGCGATAGTTTAGTCTATCTACTCCAATTGAAAAAAAAAACAAAGAAAAAAACAGTAAGATTAGAAAGGAGAAAAACCGGAAACCGCATCCCAAACAGGAAACAAGGGATGAGCCTCTTCACCCGTCCAACAGGTGTGGGTGGAGTGTGAACCGGGCGATAGTTAAGTATCTACTCCAATTGAGAACAAAAAAAAAATGTGACTTATTAAGTTTTAACTTAGTTAAAGTCCAGTCAAAAATTTCTTCTAAAAATAAAATCAAACGTACAGTTAGACATGAAAAGTTCTAAAATTAAGCAAAAATATTGGGCAAAAACGAATAAATAAATAAAAAATAAGCGAAAAATACCTCACACTTTAACACAGGAAATTTGAATTAAAGTTTCATTCTTCAATTCTTGCTTTTCCCAAAAATCAACATCAAGTTAACCTGCTTGGTGAATTCTCATTCAAAGAACAGAACATGGCGTGGGGGGGGGAATAATGGCTGCTGCTACCTTGGCCAGTGTAGCTTCGCATAACAGAATAAATAAAAAATTTCAAACTTTTTTTTTCCTTCCCAAATGAAGCATGAACTCCAAAAAGGGGGGAAAAAAACGAAAAAATACAGATATATATATACAGAAATAAAAAAAAATAAATAAATGAATAACTAAATAAAAAAATAAGCGAAAGATACCTCACAGTTTAACACAGGAAATTTGAATTAAAGTTTCATTCTTCAATTCTTGCTTTTCCCAAAAATCAACATCAAGTTAACCTGCTTGGTGAATTCTCATTCAAAGAACAGAACATGGCGTGGGGGGGGGAATAATGGCTGCTGATACCTTGGCCAGTGTAGCTTCGCATAACAGAATAAATAAAAAATTTCAAACTTTTTTTTTTCCTTCCCAAATGAAGCATGAACTCCAAAAAGGGGGGAAAAAAAAACGAAAAAATACAGATATATATATACAGAAATAAAAAAAAAAAATAAATGAATAACTAAATAAAAAAATAAGCGAAAGATACCTCACAGTTTAACACAGGAAATTTGAATTAAAGTTTCATTCTTCAATTCTTGCTTTTCCCAAAAATCAACATCAAGTTAACCTGCTTGGTGAATTTTTTTGCAGTTGATTTTATTATCCATTTGTCAATGTTACCAATACTTTCAATCTTCTTCCCAGATCATCTTCAGGAGTTTAAATTGTAGTAACGCAAAATAATCGCAAATTTGTCTCGCTAAAAATTACTTTTTTTTTCTTCAAATTATTTAAGTTCTTTTTGTTAGTACAAATACAAATTTCTTACATCTTTCACTTATAATACACGAAAGAGTATAATACTTATAATATATATATATATATATATATATATATATATATATATATATATATATATAGCAATCTCTCTTTTATACAGGTTTAATTAAAAATGACATACAGCTATTATGGTCAAGTTTTAATTTTTCATGTGATCTTACTTTTTTTCTCTTCAGAATTTTTTTTTTTAATCGGATCACCCCGAGCAAGGCGGTAACGCCACTGATGTGCAGGGGACTACGTAACAGTGAAAAGATTGAAAAAGAGAAAGCCGGAAACCACATCCTAAACAGGGAACAAGGGGTGAGCCTCTTAACCTGTTCAATAGACGTTGGTGGAGTGTTAACCGGGCGATAGATAGATCTATCTACTCCAGTTAAATATGAATTATGTAAAAATTTTCCAATTGTTATATATTAACTGCGATTTCACGGAGACATTCAGCCATTGTCAAGGATGGATTCTATTTTATCTATAGTGTTTATGTATGTGTGTATAGTCATGTATATTTTATATTGCGAACACGGGATCGTGTTAGGTATTATTAAGTGTTAGATTTTTCTTTTTTTATTAAAAATGCATTTAATAGTTTAGCGTTTTCTGCATTTGAATGATTATATTATTTTTGTAGTATCAACAAAAATTTTACGGATAAGTTTTGGGTAGATCTCTATGTGTGTTTAACTTAAAACGAATTAAACTATAGTTAGAGAGGTGCAACGAGAGTCTTCTAGTCAAACGTGTGGTAATGTATCCAATATAATTACTTACTAACCTGGATTGATCAATAACACAGTTCTTCAAGGGATATGTAAATTCGTAAATGATATTTGTTCTCTGCAGTTTAGATCTTGCTTCTGAATTGTTGTTTTTCACGATGAGGTAAGCAATTTTAAATTTGTGTAACGGATAATTTATTTTTTTCTGTTTAAGTCAACAAGAGTTGCGTATTTTCGGATGATGTTTTAAAGTGAAGATTCGTCCTGTTTATAATTTCTGCGTAATTGGATTTTGTAGAAAATATTTGTTATTGTTGTTTTCCTTATGTTTACGTTAAAAAGAACAGGTTGGATATATTAATCTATCAGAGAGTGAGAAAACCGTTATTAATAAGCATTTCTTTTGCGTTAAGTGTTTCCTGTGTATGACAATAAAGTGCATCCGTAAGCAAGTCCTCTCAATGGAAGGTTGTGAAGAGCATGGAACCACCTCTTAATTGCTGTTGTTCCGAGGTCCGCCCTGAGCAGGAGTGGTAGAACCTGCTAGGGTCCCAGCTGTGGGCAAATAAAGTTTTAACTCCACAAAGTGGGGTTAAAACACTATGGAAATATAAAAATACACTTTTATAGAAAAATACAAATTTTTGAAGGAAAAATACAACCAACAGAACATTTTTGAAAGAAAAAGAATTATTGCCATAACAGATTTTGAAGGAAAAAAGAAAAAAAGACCGATTGACATAATACATTTTTGAAGGAAGAAAATTATTACCAGCAAGACATTTTTGCATTTTTGAATACGAAACTAGAAGAGATCTTCAGTTTTCTAAAATCAAAAACAAGATAAAATTTTTCAACAAAATCTGACTGAATAAAACTTTTCGCTATAACTGAATGTTAAAAAAGATCTTAAAAGCCTACCTTTTTGGCATTAAATAACCGACAAAGGTTGATATGCCGTTAAACAAAACTCAACTCAAACTCACTTGCATTAAGTTCTTTAAGGAAAAGCGACCGAGAAGATAGGTTCTCGTGCGCTCTTGTAAGGACATTTTTAATAATAACATTTGTATATCTAAGAGGATATTGACTAAATCTAATTTTGACGAATTTTTACTAGTAGGATAAAGAAAGATTAAATGAAGAAGTGTAAGTTATTATTTCGAGATTCTACGAGAAAATTCAAGAATAGGATTTTACTTTTTGGGGACTGAGTTCATATGTAAAGTTTAGGATGGATTCGTTTTTAAATGTAGATTTAAGATTATCGTTTTCCTTTTCGATCCCAATAAAAATGAAGATATCTACAGAGTGAGCACATATTTTGGTTTGGGTAAATTAAAAAAAAATTATTTTCTACATGGGAGAAGTATGTAGTGGGAGAAGCACTATTTTATTTTGCATGTAAATATTGCAATTATAGTCGTACAAGGCTACGTTGCATGCTAAATGTTTTTGAGAATATTGGAATTGATAGATGCGGGTGGGATTTAAATATATTTATATACTGATTTTATAAAAAATAAACTCCACATTCTTGGAAGTTCTCGTGGCGTCTAGGCATAATACTTTCACGAATCTGCAAAAGTCCTGACTTGTGACTTCACAAAACCTCGAAGTCGGCAGGACTCTGATCAGGCAAGTTGCAAAATATTCGGCATCAAATATGTATATATATATATATATATATATATATATAGGTAAAGAAAACCAATAGTTTTACAATTCCGAGTTCACTGGCATTTATTTTTAAAAGTATTTGATACAATAAATATTGTAAAGCTTAATATAACCATATAATTTAATTTGTTATTAATTAAAAATACATTGCGGCAAGGAAATTTCTATCTCGTCATCAGGCAATGTTAGATCAGAGTTGTGAAAGTGATTTTCATTTAATATAAGAAACAATACGTTTGTTATTTATAGTAAATAAATAAATAATAAAAATATTTTTTTTATATTTAATTGAAAATCATGTTCACAACTATGATCTAACATTACCTGATGACGAGATAGAAAACTGAAAACATAGAAATGTCCGTGTCGCAATGTATTTTTTAATTAAAAACAAATTTATATATATATATATATATATACATATATATATTTAGACTTATTTTAATATATTACACAGTGTACACTTTTGTAGTATATTATAATTTGTACATTTTTTAAACTATAAGATATAATAAATATTTATAGCTCTATTTCTATATTGAGTACTATTTTAAATTAACGTTTTGAACGTTTGCAATACTTTCTTCGTTCTTCATTAAGTGCTAAAAAGACTGCCTTCTTCCACCGAACGCCCCGTAACCCATGGGTAGAGTCGCCGACTGACGCCAAATCGGTCGGGTTTTGAGCCTGGGTTGTGTAGCAATCGGATTCTAACCGTTCTTTTTTTTTTTTTAATCATTACACCCCGGGCAAGGCGTAAAAGCCACTGATGTGCGGGGGGCTACATAACTGAAAGAAAATTAATTAGAGGAGGGAGAATAGGATTACAAACCAATTAGGAAGAAGCAATAGAAAGATGAAAATGCAGGTGTGATGATAGTTTCAAGGGGGGAGAGAAAGGGAAGGATATACGGGGTGGGGGAAGGGCTAGAGTCAAGTGGTTAGTAGATGAGTATTGACATTGCATTTAAATTTCTGGATCTTGTAGCAGTCAGGAAAGCAAGAATATGGGAGCGAGTTCCACAGGCGGGAAGTGCGAGAGAAGAAGCTGCGGGAGTAGAATTGTCGTCTGCTTTTGGCTAACCTAACTGTGAATGGGTGGGACCCAGTTGCCATTCTGGTTGCACGAGTAAACACCTATTGAGGAGGCACCAGTGACTTAAGTTCATCTGAGCAGAAGCCATGAAAGTATTTATAGAACAGACAAAGGGAGGCCACATCTCGTCGGTGGGGAAGTGGCTGTAGTCGAGCCGCCAAGTCAGCACCTATCACGTTACTAACTCTCTTTGGAGCCTGTCGAGAACACTGAGGTGAGCGACAGGGGCGCCTGACCATAAATGGCAGCAGTACTCCATGCAGGGTCGAATGGTAGACTTGTATATATGCAGGATGGATTCAGTCAGAAAGAACTTCCTGGATCGACACAGTGACCCAACCTTCTTAGCAGTGGATTTAGCTATGGATTCGATGTAGCTGTTCAATTTGAGATCAGAAGAGAGGTTAAGGCCGAGGAGTCGCAGTGTATTGCACTCAGGGAGAATCGCTTGGTCTATGCTTATGGGAGGCAGGAGAGGTTGCCTGTGATGGTTGACAGACAACAGCTTGATTTTGGACGCATTGAAGTTGACAAGCCACTTCTTCCCCAATTCACCACAGAGTGTAAATCCCGTTCAAGGTCAACAGCGAAATCGCGTCTGTCCGCCATGCCAGGTTTCTTACTGGAGCGGGAGTATATTGTCGTGTCATCTGCGTAGATGCCTACTTGAGACTTGATCTCATCTGGAAGGTCAGTGATGAAAATAAGAAAGAGCGTCGGACCCAGGATAGAGCCCTGGGGGACACCGGTATTCGTGCTGTAGGATGAAGTGGCATGCCCATTCAAAACGACCTTCATTTTGCGGTTGTTTAAAAAAGACTGGATTAGGTCAAGCAGGCGTCCGGTAATGCTGTAACCCCGTAGCTTGCAAAGAAGGCCAGAGTGCCAAACCCTGTCAAAAGACTTCATGCACGAGCCTCGCCTGACTCACCGAGGGTCTGGAGCATGTATTCCGTAAAGGTTGTTAGCATATCGGCAGTGGACCTGGCAAAGTGGAAGCCATATTACTTGACAGAGTAGAGTTTGTGGGCAGTAAGATGTTGAACTATTTCAGCATTGATTATGGCCTCGAATACTTTCCCGAATATCGGTAGAAGACTGATAGGGCGATAGCTGGATGGGTCCGAGGGTTCACCACAATTCTTAAAAACAGGAAAGACTGAAGAGAACTTCCACCATGCAGGAAAACAGGAAGCAGAAAGGCAGTAGTTAAACAGTTTAGAGAGGACAGGGGAAAGTTCAGGGGCACACCTCTTAAGGACTATCACCGGGATTCCGTCGTCACCGCTCGCCTTATGGGGGTCAAGTTTTTAAATTACTCGGGATACTACCTTCGGGTTGATATGTACGTCTTGCGGTTTGGCCTCAGTTCTAACGGCGAAGTCGGGTGAGCTTATTCCAGATGAGTCAAACGTGGAGTTGGATGAGAATCTGCGGGCAAAGCACTCAGTTTTGTCTGCAGATGATGTGAGAACCTCAAATTCGTGGATTAAAGGAGGTATAGAGTGTTTGCAGTCGTTAAGCATCCGTTTCCATATCCGCCAGTAGTCCTTGGAGCGGAACTTGCGGTCAGCTATGCGCTGTCGCATTCTCTCAGCGAACAACTGTTTGGCGTTATTCAGGATTCTCTTGCACTTATTGCGAGCAGACGTGAATAGGCGCCTATTGTGATCAGATGACTGGCTCCTGAATAGTCGGAAGTAATGGTTCCTGTGGGCAATAGTGGTCGAACAGGCAGGAGAGCGCCACGGAGAGGAATGAGGTTTTAGGCAATACTTCCTGGTGGGTATGAAGGCATCAATGTCAGCTTTCACCCATGACAAGACCTCAGATGCACTCATCAACTGGGAGATCGAAAACTTTTCCCAAAGGGACGTCGCAGAGGAAATCGCGAAATGCATCCCAGTCAGCTTTTTGGTAGCGGTAGGAGGTTCTATAGGTAGGAGGCTCCTGAGGGGGGTGAGAGTGAAAAGCAATACTGAGAGAGACATCAGCATGGTCGGAGTTGCCGAGCGGACAAAGCTGCGAGTCTTAACAGGCGTCAGGGGCAGAGATAAAACATATATCTAGTAGGGAGGAGACTCCGGAGGGAGTGTTTGGGAAGCGAATGGGGAAGTCCACCACTTGCGTAAGGGAATGGGAAATAGCGAAGTTCATGGCGTGGACACCCGCTAGATCAGTAACAGATTCTTTAAGCCACTCAGAGTGATAGGCGTTGAGATCTCCGAATACAAATATGTGAGCGAATGGGTGGCAGGAAATAGCCTTGTCAATGTTGTCAGCAATGCTATCTAGAAGGGAGCTGTCAGGATAGGAGGGAGAACGGTACAGAAATAATAAGTAACTAACCGAATTGAGGATAGACAGACGGAGACATACATACTGGTGGGCAGCAGATTCAAGTGAAGTCACCCTAGCTATGGGGTGGTGTGTGCTGACATAGATCCCCAGCCCATGCATATGGACAGTGGAATCCTTCCTTAAGAGGGGGAGATAGACAGGGATGGAGATGTCAGAGGAGGGAATAGAAGAGTTGAGGTTAGTTTCGCAAAGCGCTAGGATGTCCGGGGACTTTTCATGAAGGAAAGCTTCTACGCTAGGAAAGTTAGTACGAATGCCCCGGATATTACTGATGAGCTGTGATACAGCGAAACAGATCTGTCTGCGGATGACAATAATATATATATATGTCAGACTGTGGAATTCTCTTCCAAACGATTGCTTCCCCGACGGCTACAATATCCAGGAGTTTAAATGTAAGGTCAATAGCCACCTCCTAACACACTAACCTGCTCCCATTCTATCAAACACTCTTCCCATCTGCCCAACCCTCATCCTCACTATCCTTACTCATCTGTCACCTTCCTCCTGACATTCCCTATGTCTAACCACTCCTTCTCTTTACCTTCCCCTATGTAGCCCCATGCGCAATAGTGGCAGTGGAATGCCTTGCTTGGGGTGAGATGATTAAATAAACAAAAAATGTCAGATTAAATAAATTGCAAACACAATTTTCAGGTTACATTTGTTGCCATAACTTACATCCATAGAGATGATCTCGGAAGAAATGAATGAAAATAGCACCTGTCGTTACAGCTCTTTTCTGAGATCTTTTGATTGTAATACGCGAAAGATTATCCGTGAGTATAAACAGATTTTATTAAAAATAAGCAAACATAGTGTTTGCAATTTATTTAATTTAACATGTTGAAAAGAAAATTTGCTGCCTAAATACACACATTTTTAAATATATATATATATAATCTCATTTAAGAATATGGGCTAAAATATGATCTAAACAAGGATTAGAATTTCGAAAGACTGACAGTATAATGAACAAATTGAAAACGTTTATTCATTTAAAATTGAACTTTTATTAGCATCAGAATATTAATTGTTTAATTCGATTTTTGATTGATAATATTTGTGCGTACAAGTGTGCGTGCGTCCATTGAAGTCTAATTAAACAATGAAAAAACAAACTAACAAAAAACTAAAATTACCGGAAGTATTTCCATAATTAGTTCCTGATGAAGCGTAAAATCAAGCAAAACATGTTAAATGTAAAAAATTTGTGCATTTAAGATTTATGCTTTCACACATAGAAACATATATAAAGAAATATGTGTATGTGTTTATGTGTGTGCGCGAATGAACAACGATACTAAATAAATATTTTTAAATGAAAAAGAATGAATTAGCCGAATTTGTGAAAACGTGAACGGGTGATATTTGAAAATGGAGAAATGCGCCATAAAAAGCAATATTTCACTATTGTAAAATGATGAAACCGACATAGAACACTAGATAGATAGATAGATAGATAGATAGATAGATAGATAGATAGATAGATTTTAACATTTTGAAGTAATACCATTTATGCTCTACGCCCGAAGAATTAGCGTTAAATGCAATACACTCGATTGGGATGTAATGTTGGAAATCTCTATACACTTCACACACACACACACACACACACACACACACACACATTCACTCACACACTTGCGCATATCTTCCTCTCTCTCTCTCTATATATATATATATATATAAGTGTGTGTGTGTGTGTGTGTGGAAAACTTTCGAATAGTGTAAATATAAGCATAAAAACAATATGAATAAAACCATAAAGGACAATTAAACAACCCGTTTCATCTGAGTGACATTACCATGGCAAATATCAGAATGAAACACGGCTAGTCTCTCTCTCTCTCTCTCTCTCTCTCTCTCTCTCTCTCTCTCTCTCTCTCTTATTTGTGTATTTAGGCAGTAAATTGTCTTTTAGACATGACAGATTAAATAAATTGCAAACATTGTGTCGGCTTATTTTAATAAAATCCGTTCATACTCACGAATAATCTTTCGCGTATTATAAATGAAATTAGCCGTAACTTTAACTGATGGTTTTATTATTCATTTCTCGATGTTCTCAAGTACTTTCAATCTCTTTTCGAGATGATCTTCATCTTAGTCTTACTAATTAAATTATAACTGGGAGAGGAGTGGTAGATTCGTACCCTTCTCAAGGATATTTGCACGCTAGTGAATATAATAAACTCGACGGGAATTGGAACTTGGCTCTATGCTTAACAGTTCAGAACTATTTTCCATTATAACCCTATCGAAGATATTGTCCAACATTCACTGCCATATTGAAGAACCGACATCACATAGCAGTCCAATTATCTCCTCTTTGTTTCTTGTGAAATTGTCCTGTTTCTTAATACTTTACTCAACTTCTGGAATGCTTCTTTCGCCATGCCAATTCTCCTTCGGATCTCAGTGTCGCACTTCCGTCTTCGGTTAGAACACTTCCTAGGTATTTAAATTTCTGCAGCTGTTTGATTTTACGTGTCAGACTCTAGGAAATTACTTGACTCAGGGTTTTAAATATTTGTTTAATCCTTAACATTATTTCTAGTTGTACTGTCTAGAATTCACAAAAATGTTAAATTGAGTGATAAGGAACTTTTTAAATGAATTTGAAAAAAACTATTTAGAATAATGTACATCTCTTTGAAGTCGATAAAAGGAAATATCTGCCAGCAAAAGCAAGATAAACACTGACGTTTATAGAATATCATATTTTCTAAAAAAACAAAAAACAAAAAAAAACATCAAAACGGTTCTCATTCCTCCCAACATATTTCATTCAAAGATAAATATTCTCGGGAATAGAAACTTGATATTGTTTAATAGAAAAGTATGAAGCTGTCTCTCTGCCAGAGACCAACCGTTTAATCCAGCTTAGCAAATTCCTCTTCGTATCCAACCTGGAGTTATATGAATATATGGATTGTTTTCACATTCAAATCGATGTATGTTTCTTACTGTACTGAATAGGATCAAAGGTTTAGAGTGATCTAAAATGGCTGGCGCCACTGAAATGTATATTCTCATACCAGTTCATGATAGGTTAAAAAGTATGCCAAACAAAGACGAACGCAGAGAGAAGCATAAAGTATTCAAGTTTTTTGAAATTGTTTTAAGTTGAAGTCAGTATTAATTTTTCCACCTATATTTCCTTCTATGTTTGTTAGTATAAGATTATTTAGCCAGGTGGTTTATTCGTTAATCAGATTGTTTTTTTCTTTTTTTTCTTTTTTATAATTCAAGTTCAACCTACTACGAAGCCACCATGACTAATCACACTTGCTAGATTTTTTGCTGCTTTTTTTGTGTCTGTAATTAAATTCTGACCAATAACAATATTGTTGCAGATTGTAATCAACACAAAACAAAGAAAAAGGCGAGAAATTTGTTTAAATATAAAAATATAAAATATTTTTATTTCCGTGTTTTGTTGCAATTATTGTTTTCTGAGCGTCTATAAGTGTTAAAGCTCTTACCGTTCTTGTTTATAGTTATTTGTTAAGAAGAAAAAAATGTTATTTTTTTACGAGTATGTCTGAGAAAGAAGAGACGAAGGAGGAAGTGAAGTGTAACGTGTAAGCGTCACGTAGCTTGGAGATGAAGACGGGTAAATGTGTAAGAGACTTTTTAAGCCGAGCCCGTCGTGAATTGTTGCATCATGTATCTCAATAATGCCTTCTTTGGTTTAGAAACTTTGGTTAAAAATTACAATCAAAGAGATTACGAAGGATATTTTTTAATATTGGCGGGAACGCGACCCGTTGGCTGAAAAATGTTGAATATTTATTTTTAAATCTTTAATTTATTGGCTGAATGGATGCGCGTACCCTCCGATATTAATATTTAATCTCTGCTCGAACTCACTACTTCGTCATCATTGACCTCACGAGAAAAGCTTGCTAAACATTACACCGGATCGAAATGGCTCCAAAATTGTAATATGTATCTTTTAAACTGTATCTAACAATTTTCATGTAGCTGCATTGAAATCCTATTGGAATATAAGTATATCCCATACCTAAAATGCAACTCTTATTTTCAACTAATTGCTAATTATGTTTTTAAATTATTCGGTTCTCTGTACCGTACTTGTAAGTAACACACGCATAATCTGCACCTACATGAGCCTGCTCAATCTGAAAATTGCCATATCTAGAATGAATCCGCCCAGTCTTCCCCTTCTAGTCTTCTACGAAGTCTTGAATAATTATTTTCCACCCTACAACCCGTTTCCCACTGACAAAATTTTGCAAGCCTCCCGCTATTCTATTACAATGTTCATGGTAAAGTTTCAAAGGAGCTACATACCTCCGTTCCACTATCACTGGTCCTCAAATCTCAAACACGCCTACACCAAGGAAAATTACCCTCATTTCTTTCGTATTTCATTAGTAATAGGCAAGTTATACTCAAACTACCTCTTGCCAGAGACGGCTACTTCATGGAATCAACTCCCAAGTGGTTGCCTCTTCGTTCAGTACCTCTAATTTGAATGAATCTTAGGCAATCTTAGGAAAAAATGTCACGTTGCTCATATTTTCTTTTCCTGGTATTAATATCATTCAAGGCGCAACTCTCTCTCTCTCTCTCTCTCTCTCTTCAACATCTGTAGAAATTGTTTAACATGTTATATAGCAGTTTAGCACATGTTTCTTTGCCGGAAAAAATACTACTGCTATATGAGATAGATAGATTAGATTAGATTAGATATCTGATCTCGACCAAATTGGAAAGAGATGCGAAAACTAACCGCTTTGCCCATCAAGACTTTTGCACTTTTTTACACAGTGGATAGATGAAGTTATTTGTTTAAGGATACATGGCCCATTTGATATAGGCGTTGTTTAGTTACAGTGACTTGACCCAAAGAGTTGTGAGTTCAATACCTGGCTACACCAGTGATGAACAAATAACTTAGAGAATTGAGTTAAAAGGAAGATGTCTACAAGGCATCCGAAAGTGACATCGCACGTGGAATGAGAATGATATAGCCCAGTGATCGAAATAAAGTGTTTCGTTCGAAATTCCTAGCACCTGAAGAACGCCGGTGAGTACAACGGCCGAAACGTCAAAAACAGAAATAAAGATGAGGACAACAGTCCGAACAATGTAAATAATGTAGCTAAGTCTGCTTCAACCGCCATAGTCTGTTGAACTTA
The DNA here is from genome assembly GCA_037127315.1 of Ascarosepion bandense. Classification (NCBI taxonomy): domain Eukaryota; kingdom Metazoa; phylum Mollusca; class Cephalopoda; order Sepiida; family Sepiidae; genus Ascarosepion; species Ascarosepion bandense. The sequence goes on from JBBBDQ010030165.1 coordinate 469,727, forward strand.
CACCAAATTATTATTAATTCTTTTCTTTCGCTACTTTACGCTTTGAAGAAAAAATATGTGCCTTGTGGTCCAGTGGATATCGACTCGAAACGACAAATCGGAGAGCCGAGTTCGAATTCCAGTTGAATTCTTTGCAATCATATACGCACAAATACCCTTGGAAAATGTATTAATCCGTCTCTTCCCTCCAGCTATGGGTTAAATAACAGGACGGATTGGGTTCTATAGCCTTGGTTGGCAACCGGTCTACCGCAGAAAGCAATGGCAACCTAGTGCGGGATAATCTTCTGCCCAGTCAGTCATGTCTTTTTCGAGACATGATCACTCAAGCGTGTATCACGTATGGCACTTAACTGACTGACTGAGAAAATATTGATCTAATGAAAACCAGAGTTCGTCGCAAACACTTTAACATCAAAATCACCGAAATGTTACTGAAAGTCTATCGAAAAGACGCTTTATAAATGTTGAAAGATAATTGCAAAAATGGCTTAATAGACAATTGAATAAAACATAATCGTACTTTATATTTTTATGAATAATATTAATAAACAAAAAACTGAAATTACTTATCATTCAACAAAAAAAATAATTACTGAGATCCGTTCTACATTTTTTTCAGAATAAATGTTTTTTCATAATGAAATTTGTGTTATATCTCTACTGTTAATCTATGTTCGTTTAATACACAGGTAAGTTTTGTTGTTAAAATCAATCTTGCTCTTAAAAGCATAATTTATGTATTTTAATATTTATTATTATGAAAGTTAAACAGTCTGTACGGCCAAAATTTCTTTGAGCGTTAAAGTGGATATTTTAAAAGTATTAAAACAAATGTATACAAAATATATTAAACAAAGTCCAACAAGCTGTTAGCCCTTTTTTCTTATTTCTTTTGAGTTTTTATACCTTATCAGATCCACCAGTTTATGGTGAGTAAATTTTGTTTTCATTGCTCTATCTCCACATTGTTTTATATATATTTATATATATATTCATATATACTTGTAAAAGATTTGTTTTAAAGACTTAATATTCCATTGGAGTAGATAGACTAAACTATCGCCCGGTTCAAACTCCACCCACGTCTATTGAACAGGTGAAGAGGCTCATCCCTTGTTCCCTGCTTAGGATGTGGCTTCCTTCTTTCGCTTTTCCAATCTTTTCGCTCTCACGTAGACCCCTGCGCTTCAGTGGCATTACCGCCTTGCTTGGGGTGATATGATTTTTTAAAAAATTGTTTCAACGTATTGCATTATAGACGAAACACTGTCTTCTTAATTTTGGTGAGTAAAATATTAGAAATCATGTTCAACTAGAATTTGTTTTTAATATATGTTACATTATCATATCCTTTTGCTTGTTCTTTCGTTCCCTTTTGGATGTGCTTTATGGTGCAATGAATATCGACTCGAAACGACAAATCGGATTGTTCGAATTCATGTTGAATTTTTGCATTCACTTAAGCACAATATACCCTTGGGAAAGGTATTAATCCATCTCTTCCCTCCAATTATGGGTTAAACGATAGGACAGATTGGGTTCTATAGCCTTGGTTGACAACCAGTCTACCGCAGAAAGCTAATGGCACTCTACTGCTGGAAAAACTTCTGCCCAGTCAGTCATGTCTCTTTCGAGACATGATTGCCCAAAGCGTGCATTACGTATGCCACTTACCTGACTATTAGCGCCTACGTTATGTGCCGCGTATAAGGAAACATGGATTATTCCTATTTGATTGCGCGAATACCCAGAAAAAAGATATCGAAGCGGCTTATTGGTCTTACAGAAAGAAGGAATATACAGAAGGGGGTGACACTCTCATGTGCATAGCTTCTCCGTTACTGATACTGAATGTTTTGTCATTTTTATAATTTAATTTGTACCCTCCTACTTCTTTATGTAATGCTTTGCATTCCTATTTATGATTGTTACTGTATTTATTTTTAGTTGATAAGAGCAAGTATTTAACAAAGCATTAAGATCTTTTCCATTGGACTTTATAGGCTGTGGACTCACATAGACCATATTCAGTCTTTAAATTAATGTTTAAAATTCTTCAGAAATTTCTAAATGAGAAACCCTGAAATGTTCACTGGTATTGTTATTTATCATTAATTTCACGAACTTTTTCATTTAATTTGTCAAACTTTTTTTAGTCTAGAGGAAAAGAATGTAGAAACTATAGTTTCCATTTTTCCCTGTGGTTTATCAACTTGTTCGTCATTCGTTTTCATGAGATATTTAATTCAGATGATGCAAGAATTGAACTTTTATCGAGGCCGTGAATGTCTTTTCCAAACCAAGTTCTTCAAAATTTGGAATATGATGTTCCCTCTTATAATACTGATTAAATTATTCCTGTTTTCTTTCAAAATAATGTTTATATATTTTGATTACTGCAAGTAACTGTCTGCTGGTATCATAACATGGACAGCTAACAATGATCTCCAATAAACACTTTATAAAGATTTTAAGGTTCGAAGCCAATTTTGTTTGGAGTTTTCCTCTGTTTGCAACAACATAAATCTATCTGCCTAGCTTTACGTTAATGAAAATTATCCGTTATTTATAACTGATCTCTAATATGTTTAAAATATTGCGTCACCGAATGCAGAGAAAATGCATACATTTTATGATTAGTGACTATAAAAATAGTAACGCCTTATAAAATGTGAAACACATTTTTTTATACGTCATTGTTTTGGATCCGGGTGAGGAACCACACCAAATAATGAACAGCAAAACAGATATTTGAGATAGAAATATAGGTTATATTAAACGTAAATATACAAACTGGAACGCAGATTAGTAATCCATGAATACGAAGGGTAAAGAATAGTAATAGATATATACAAGTCTTGAGGAGAAACCGTGTTCTGGCTGAGTGGAGCACAGAACTAATATGCCAACTGGCGCGGTATTTTTTGTGTAACTTCGCTATGTTCGGTAACTTACGAATCAGTCCCGATGTCTCTCACGGATCTCTCTATGGCAAGAGTATATGTATACTCAAGTCGAGTCCATTACCAAAAAAAAAAAGAGGAGGAACCAGAACATTAATTTAATTATAGATTCACTTTTGGCCAAATTAGCACCGGCCGAGTACAGAATATGCGGTTTCAATGTTTTATCTTCTTACTAAGGTTTAATTTATTTTCACATTCCCAGCTTATGTCGGACGTTTATATAACTTTACTTTATCCTCTCGAGTTGGGTGTGTATACCATAAGTTCAGCAGTGTTTACATTATTGCTTACCTTTGTGCACCTACTGACATCCGTCGAGGGCCGAATCTGTGCTTGGTGGCTTTGAGACCACGTTCTGGATCATTTAACAACTCCTAACGCATTTTAACGTTCTCTGATAACATTGAATATATAACTTCGGTATACTAGATTGGCAACTAGGTTCCACCATTTTACAGTGAAACCGATGAAATGTAACCACAATTTCTACTTCAACAGCTTCTTTCCTCGCACTTCACGCCTGTGGAATTCCCTAACGCATGCTTCCTTCCCCGACGGCTACAACCTCCAGGAGTTTAAATGTAAGGTCAATAGACACCTCCTAACACACTAACTCGCACCCACTCTCTCCAGCTCTCTCCCTATGTACATCCTAAGTCGTCTATCACCCTCCTTCTGACATTTCCTATACCCAATCCCTCTATGTAACCCCTGCGCTATAGTGGTAGTGGAATGCCTTGCTTGGGGTGACACGATTCAAAAAAATCTTTTAGAATGAACCCGGTATATACTGAGAGCACCATAGATCAACTCTTTTTGTATCATTGTTCAATATTTTTATTCAGATATCTTGTATTTTTTTCATATCAAATTTATTGCAGAATTTTATAAAATAAATTTTTCATAAATAGTTTTAATATGTTATTACAAATGATGCTTTACCATTAAATTGCTGGAATTCACCTTTTGAAACAATTAATGGATTGTAAACAATATTTTATTTAGTTTAGACAGACTTATTTAAGTCAACGTTATGATTCTTTCATCGCGTATCGATTCGGCTGAATTTCCCTTTTCTAAATATTTCGAAACATTTAATTTTGTTTCAAGAATCTATCTCACATTTTGTCATAAACGTTTTCGGTTGACACTATAGCACTAAAACATTTCTAAACTAATTAAGTCTTAACATTTTTACCTACTCCATAGGCACGTCTAACTTTTTATGCCAATATAGTAATAAGGTTAACTGTACAATTGTGAATTAAATATATATGAACACGTACTATCTTTATTGTTATCACTGAAGTGCCATACGTGATATAATCTTGGGCGATCATGTCTCGAAAAAGACATGACTGACTGGGCAGAAGATTATCTCGAAGTAGGTTACCATTGCATTCTGCGGTAGATTGGTTGCCAGCCAAGGCTATAGATCCAAATTTGTTCTATATTTTACCCATTACAGGAGGGAAGAGACTGATTAATACCATTCCAAAGGGTATTTGTGCGTAAGTAAATGCGAGGAATTCAACTGGAATTCGAACTCGGCTCCTCGATTTAGTTGTTCCGAGTCGATATTCACTGCACCACAACGCACATCCAAATTATTGTTATAGCCTTTCTAAATTTAAAAAAACGAAAAACCCAGTTGACGGCAGATTTCGCAAAATACGGACGGAAACTAAAAAGCTTTATTGTTATTAAAGCGTATTAATATATCTGAAATATTTAATCTTTTGCAGTCAGACTTCCGGCAATTGTTATTGGATAGTCTGATAGCATACATTGTTAAAATTTAGACATTTTAAAGTAGGACAAACTATTCCAATTTTTAAAATTAGATCTCCGACTTACTCATGTGTTGTAATTGCGTCATTATGAAAGAAAGGCGGAAAAACTATTTAGTAAACAAGAGTTTTCCAACTAAATAGTCTTCACTGATAAAGAATATGGTTACTAATTGCATACTACTAAATAATCTTTGGTTTTCGTTACTATTAGCACTTATTTTTATTAAAAATAATGAAAAGAAAAGCAAAATCATTTTTATTAATGTAAATTAAACATCACTTAATTATAATTGGATTTAGATAGAAAAATATGCTCCTGAGTGGCCTAATTATTTAGACGCGTAATTTCATTTATTTTACTCTTTTTTTTTACGGAAGCAGCAATCAATTTTAAATTATTTTAGAAAAATAATTTTTTAAAAAAATGATGAAAAATATAATAACTGTTGATACATTTTCAGAAAAAAAAGTTAACTATTGTAGTAAACAATTAACGAACATGGAACGTGCATCACTGCAGGCACATGCACCATTAGCGAAATTTACCTTACGTAAACATAGCATGAGATACTGACATGCTAAGCAAATTCTAATCTTTCAGCGAATGCAAAACATCTTTTTGCAGATAATAAAATGCTATGCATAAAAATAGACTTTAAATTAAAGAAACGAGCTTCTACAAAAAATACTAAATATACCATAGATTGAACATAGACACAATGTGAAAATTTTAAGGAAAAGAAAACATTTAGACTTCTAAGTGCAATAGAAATTAGTGGTATGCATCTAAAGAAAAGCATGCCTGGAGAATTTTACACTCAATAAATTATATGCCATTCGTGATACATGCTTTCGGCGATCATGTCTCGAAAGAAACATTGGCATTGTTTTATGCGCTAGACTGGTTGCAAGTCAAGTCTATTGAAATCAATCTGTAATATTATTTAACAGATTACTGGAAGGAAGAGACGGATTAATACATTTCCAAAGGCATTTCTGCGTAAGTGAATGCAAGGAATTCAAACTCGGCTCTCCGATCTCTCGTTCAGAGCCGATATCCACTGCACCACAACGCACATCCAACTCGCATGGATTATTAAAAGAAAGTAAACTTGATGTATTTGTGTATATGAATATTAAAACATGGAAAACAAGGAGCGATAAAAGAGTACCTGGCAATAAGCAAGAGAGGGCCATAATTATTCACGTTTTAGTGTGAGGTGATGCATGAAAAAGATATCATTAATTACAAAGACAATTGATAAAGGGTCGGTGAGAAGATTCAAGGAACATAGGAATTGAATTTTAAAACTAGTTGCGCTACGCGCCAAGACTCTCGAAATGACTCTATGAAACATGAAGTGGATATTTGAAAAGTTAATTGTTATCCAGCAAGGCAATCGGTTTTCAAATTTACCAATTGAATGATTTAAAAATAAAAGATTTGATTCGCATAAAAAAGAAAGAATCTCAATTCATCGTATTAGAACTTATTTTCTCATTTTCATTTTGTGAGGGGGTGCTGAAAAATATTGTTAATCATTTCACGCCAAACAAAGCAGAGCCGCTACTGTCATGCAAGTGTTGGACAGAAAAAGAAAATAAAAGGTACAGTGTGTATCGAAGAAAAAGTAAGAGATGGACAGGAATCAAGTAAACAGAAGAATGCAATTGACTTTGCATTTAAACTTTTTGAGATTATAGATATTACGTAAACCAGGGACAGAAGTTCGTCAGAACAGTTGCTACGAAAATAATTGTAAAAAAAGAGAAAGAAGAGCCATAAAACGTCTTCAAGCAGGGGTTTAATCTTTTTTTACTATGATTTTCACCCTGTACAATGAAGGGACAATTTACGTGGGAAGCTAACGGTTGATCTTGAATGAGTTTAGATTTTAATGATCGGGAATGCACCTTCTTTGGAGTTCGTTCCCTAAATGAATGGTTCTTGAGTAGAAACTGCACCAAAGAAACTTATATCTCACCAATAAAAGACAAAGGAAATAAGTGTCATTCTATACAATGCGCCTGATATAGCAGTTTTAGCCATGAAGTTCAGAACCCGTGAAACTGAAGAATGTAATTTGTCTGAAGACTTTCCACGGAAACAGTAACAGAGCATTGAGAGTTTTGCGACATTTCTTCCATGGGAAAGAGGTTTGGGGCAAAAGATAATTCATCACACACAAAGACGCGGTACATAGTTGATCAGACTCAATATGAAAGCAAAGTGGTTCTCTACAATGAGCTTAGTTGACGGGTTTTAAGCGTGAAAGGATAGGTCTAAAGAGTGTACCTCATCTAAACACGGCTTACGGCCATATCACGTTGAATACACCGGTTCTCGCTCGATCACCGAAGTTAAGCAACGTTGTGCCTGGTCAGTACTTAGATGGGTGACCGCTTGGGAATACCAGGTGCTGTAAGCGCGTAGTGACGGATGTGCGTTGTGGTGCAGTGGATATCGCCTCGGAAAGAGAAATCGGTGAGCCGAGTTCGAATTCCAGTTGAATACCCTACACTTAAGCACTCGTACCGTTGGGAAAGGTATTAATCCGTCCCTTCCCTCCAGTTATGGGTTAAATAACAGGGTAGGATTTTGGGGACCCTGCCCATAAAAAACAAATCCCAATGAATCTTGATACTCGAAAAAGAAAAAAAAATATTACTAGACACAAGACTTATATAAAAACAACAATAAATTTTTAAAAGAAAACGTATTACCAGCAATAAATAAATTAGTTGGCAATAAATGACCCGCCGAGGTTGATATGCCATAAAAACAAAACAACCAACCGATCATCTAAACACTCCCCATGGAGATAACGATAGATTAGCGCGAGGCTTATGACGACTAGTCTGTGCATAGGGGTGACGAGTAGACGCCTTTGGACTCCGTCGAGACTAGGAAGCCCCTGGCCATATTTAGCAGCAGTATTCTATTTCGACCTAAGCTGGATCTTATAGCGGCAGAAAATACTGGAACTGATATTTTTCAGTCATCCTTAGCGAGTGAAATACAAAGTTTAGACTTAAGAAAATAGAATATTATGTTTACTCAGAACAAAACAGTTACCAATATTATTCGATCGCTTTTCTTGAATCGATTATTTCTCTCTGTTACATGGATATTGGTTTTGCAGATAATTGAAAGTTTGGCTAAGCCAACGTCAGATTTATGCTCTAGATTCCTCTCTCACTAAGAACTATCAGTCGTGCCTTAATGTTTGTTTAGATCTCTAATAAAATATATGCGATAATAATGACAGTTTTACAATTAAATGACCTTTAACCTCATTCAGTCATAGATTTTCATAAAAAAGAAAAAGGGGCCAATTTAATTGTAATTTTTTTAATCGTTTCACACCAAGCAAGGCATTCCACTGCGACTATTGCGAAGGGGGTTACATAGGGGAAGTTGATGAGAAAGAGACGTTATATATAGGAAATCTCAGAAGGAGGGTGATAGACGGGTAAGGATGTAGATGGGAAGAGTGTTTCAGAGAATGGATGCGAGTTAGTGTGTTGGATGTCTATTGACCTTACATTTAAAATCCTGGAGATTGTAGCTGTAGGGGTAGCAAGTCTGTGGAAGGGAATTCCACAGGCTGAAAGTGGGAGAAAAGATGCTGGAGTAGAACTATTGAAGATTTTATCTTTGGAATTTTTATTTTATTGATTTTACGTAAGTAGGTAGTAATTGATTTTACGTAAGTAGGGAGTAATTGATTTTACGTAAGTAGGGAGTAATCTACAACTAATAGAAAGTTAAGAAACCTCTACCCAAAATAAGCATCTGAAAATTTCGAAAAGAAACGGAAATTGAAAAAAAATAATATGAGAAGCATAGTGAGGCAGGTAAGAGAGAGCAAAGAATAAAGTGGTTCTGGAAGAAAAGAAAGAAACGAAAATAAAAACGAAATGTAACAGAAGAAATTCGAGGTGAAATTTGGAAGGAAAGAAATCAAACAGGTGCAAAAATTTAAATACCGGGGAAGTGTTTTAACAGACGAAGGAAAGTGCAATACGGAGATCCGAAGTTGTATTGACATGACAAATGATGCATTCAAGAAGCTGAGTAGATTATTAAGAGACAGCAAAATTTCGCTGGAATCATAAAAAGATTACTGAATTGTTATGTGACGTCTGTCATTCAATATAGCAGTGGATGCTTGAAAATATCATCAAAGATGAAAGACATAATTGAAATGTGGTTCTACAGCAGGATGATGATGACAAAATGGACGGAACACACGAGCAATTACGAGGTGTTAGAGAGGATGGATACGAAAAATTAATTGATACGTAATATCAGGAGGATGTGCGTTGTGGTGCAGCGGATATCGGATCGGAACGAGAAATCGGGGTGCCGAGTTCGAATGCCAGTTGAATTCATTACATTCACTTACGCTTGGGAAAAGTATTAATCCGGCTCTTCCTTCCAGTTATGGGTTAAATAACAGGACAGATTGGGTTCCATAGCCTTGGCTGGCAACCAGTCTACCGCAGAAATCAATGGCAACCGACTGCGGGATAATCTTCTGCCCAGTCAGTCATGTCTCGAAAGAGACATGATCGCCCAAGCGTGTTTCACGTATGGCACTTAACTGGCTGAATATCAGGAGAAGACAGCTGAAGTTTTGGGGACATGTAATGAGGAAGGAGGGCTTGGAGAAACTGATGCTCATGGTACCTAGACAGATAGCGGGAAAGAAAAACACAGGAAATTTACGATTGACATACTTGATAGATTTGAACAGATAGATGGTGGAGTGGGGATTGAGTAGGATGACAGGAGAAGAGGTATTAAGTGCGACAAGGGATAAGGAGATGTGGAGGGCCGTGATCTAATATGTCTTCATAGAAGAAAATATTCAACTGAAAGATAATCAGTCACTTAAGTGCCATACGTGAAACACGCTTGGGCCATCATGTCTCGAAAGAGACATGACTGACTGGGAAGAAGATTATCCCGCAGTAGGTTGCCATTGCTTTCTGCGGTAGACTGGTTGCCGGTCAAGGCTATAGAACCCAATCTATCCTGTTATTTAACCCATAACTGGAGGGAAGAGACGGATTAATACCTTCCCCAAGGGTATTTGCGCGTAAGTGAATGCAATGAATTCAACTGGAATTCGAACTCGGCTCCCCGATTTCTCATTCCGAGCCGATATCCACTGGACCACAAAGCACATCCTAATACTTAGATTTAATCAGTTCTTGGGTCATCATTTCTACTATCCTTTGTTATTCGTTCCGTGAAGAAATTGAAAATCGATATCACATCTGCATGGCTCTCAATAAACGCCATCTTCTCATTCTGATGTCAGTTCTTGCTCTATTCACTTCTTCAATTACCTTCGATCTCCGTCACAACTTATAAGATTTGTGTTCAAAAAAATCTTTTCTTGTAAATCAATCTATCGATCTTTGCAATTTATTCAGCTCCATATTTGTTTTTTCTTCTTAGCTCTTCCTTGCGTTTTATTTATTTTGGGCGTGGGCTAAACGAAACAAATAGTTTTTTCTTCGAGTTTATCGCGAAAAACCAATGTAATACCAGTATTCATGAATTTTTCCTCTGGCAGAGTCAGCAAATACGACGTTTCAAAATTGAAAACAGTTAAAACAAACGGAGCTAAAAACAACAACAACAAAACTAAAAACAAGCATTCGTAACTTATCTATCTATCTATCTATCTATCTATCTATCTATCTATCTATCTATCTCTCTCTCTCTCTCTCTATATATATATATATATATATTTTCAATTGGAGTAAATAGATCTATCTATCGCCCGGTTCACACTCCACCCATGTCTATTGAACAGGTTAAGAGGTTCATCCCTTGTTCCCTGTTTAGGATGTGGTTTCCGGCTTTCCCTTCTCCAATCATTTCACTATTACGTAGCCCCTGCATATCAGTGGCGTTACCGCCTTGCTCGGGGTGATACGATTAAAAAAACAATTATGTTTTAGAACATATACATAATTTCTTCTGTATATGTCCTATATAAGAGAAGAGGACATATATAGAAGAAATTATGTACATGTTCTAAAACATAACTTATAATAAATATTCACAGCTCTATACATCTTATATCGAGCACTGTTCTAAATTAATGTTTTGGACGGGAAAAAAATGTTCTTTTCTCTCCTCATTCTATACTCACACGGACATATATATATATATATATATATATATATTGTATCGAGGCAGCCTATAATTTTCTAAACAAATACTGTTAAATATAAGAGACAATGAATGTCTATTATGTTTAATCATGAGCCGTTCTAAACATCGTATTTTGGATTTAATTTCAGTTGAAAATAAAGACAAAAATTCTCCAAAATTTGGATAATTTTTTATTAATTTGGTTCTAAGCTTTCGGCTCACATGAGCCATCTTCAGAGAGGTTATTAAGACGGTAATACAATAACATCCACCAATCACCCACGATTTTATTTTGTGTTGACATAAAACTCCGCTTGGCAATGGTAATAGTTACTAAAACTAACAAACGCAGTTCGCAAATTTACAATGCAATTGTATGACGTCACACCGCGTGATCGAGCGAAATGACAACAGAACCATTTATTCAAATGCAATGTAATGTGTTATGACCGGATTTAAACGTGATTTTATTATCACATTTAAATCCTGTCTTAAATGTTGGAGAATTTTTGTCTTTATTTTCCACTGAAATTAAATCCAAAATACGACATTTAGAACGACTCATGATTAAACATAATAAACATTCATTGTCTTTTATATTTAACAATACGTATATATATATATATATATATATATATATATATATATACTATCGGCCAAAATTATTAGGCCACCCCAGTTTTTTTTTTTAAGAAATGATGTATTTCATACTATTTTTAGTATTTATTGCCACATAAAAATAGAATGGTTCTTTTGTTATTAATTTGCAAAATTTTACAAAGCAAGGAAACAAACATGGACTCGTCCGAATCACTCTAACTTTTTTACATGTGTTCATTGATAAAACTGCAATATAGTTAATTATTAAATATTTATACATTCATTTGATGGATGCCCATGTTATTATGCAGTATTAACAAAAGATCCAGTCTATTTTCATTTACAATTATTCACTTGGCAATAAATATTAAAAATTAGTATGAAATACATCATTTTTTAAAACACTGGGTTGACCTAATAATTATGGATGATAGTGTATATTATCGAAGATGGCATTATAATGCTAACACGAAATATCTCTCTCTCTCTCTCTCTCTCTATATATATATATATATATAGTGAGAAGGAGTAATAATGGGGAGAGGTTTGTCATTTAGCTGAGCAGTGTTATTTCGATCATGCCGACTTCGGCATCAATTTTCGAAGATGGCATTATAATGCTAACACGAAATATCTATCTCTCTCTCTCTCTCTCTCTATATATATATATATATATATATATATAGTGAGAGAGAATTAATAATGGAGAGGTTTGTCATTTAGCTGAGCAGTGTTCGATCGGCTCATCAATTTCGAAGATGGCATTGTAATGCTAACACGAAATATCTATCTCTCTCTCTATATATATATATATATATATATATATATAGTGAGGAAAATTAATCAGAGGTTTGTCATTTAGCTGAGCGGTGTTATTTCAGTCATGCCGACTTCGGCATCAATTTTCGAAGATGGCATTATAATGCTAACACGAAATATCTATCTCTCTCTCTCTCTCTATATATATATATATATATATATATATATAGTGAGAGAGAATTAATGTGGAGAGGTTTGTCATTTAGCTGAGCGGTGTTATTTCAGTCATGCCGACACAATATCAATTTTCGAATGGCATTTGGCAATGCCTAACACGAAATATCCTATCTCTCTCTCTCTCTCTCTCTATATATATATATATATATATATATATATATAATTGAGAGAGAATTAATGTGGAGAGGTTTGTCATTTAGCTAGGCAGTGTTATTTCAGTCATGCCGACTTCGGCATCAAT
>JBBBDQ010030165.1:485000-504892 GCA_037127315.1 Ascarosepion bandense
AGCTGAGCGGTGTTATTTCGATCATGCCGACTGCGGCATCAATTTTCGAAGATGGCATTATAATGCTAACACAGAAACTCACTCTCTCTCTCTCTCTCTATATATATATATATATATATGTATATATATAGTGAGAGAGAATTAATGTCAGAGGTTGTCATTTAGCTGAGCGGTGTTATTTCAGTCATGCCGATTTCGGCGTCAATTTTCGAAGATGGCATTATATTGCTATTACAAAATATACCTATCTATCCAATCTGATAAACTAATCGTCTTATCTAATTTTCGTTTATATACAACAGTTACGATATTAATATTTTAATATATTCTGTAATTCATTACAGAGAAACCTGATCGAGCAATTTACTGTATGTTACTGTATGTTAAAATATATACCACCTTTCTATTAACAAAATGTTTTAAGAAAAAACAGTCCTGTTCATGCATTTTATCATTGTTTTTAAATACTTTTAAAAAAGGATTTTATAGAGTGTCATGTCATGTCAGGTAATAAGAAAACCAAATAGGAAAAACCAGCAGCACAATTGTAATCTATATCTATTTGAAAATCCCTTTAGTCGAATTATAGTAGGCTGTGTCAGACCATTAAGTCAGTTATGGGCCATGCCTGATACACGCTTTGGGCGATCATGTCTCGAAACAGATATGGTTTACTGGGCATGACTGACACCAAGTCGGTCAAGTTCCAATCTCAGCCAGAAGCAAGTAGATGTCTGGGCACACAGATGAAACAACAGAAATTAAGTTAATTTATATAAAACTTCAATTAACAATATACGACAGCGGGGAGGGAAAATATTACGTGTTTATGCGATGTGTGCCATACACATAAAAAAATTAAACGATTTTTTGGGAAGTATAAACTGTTCAACAATATTAAGATGTTTACTTTAATTTACATAATAGTGTTCATATATATATATATATATATATATATATATAGTCATCCGCAGACAGATCTGTTTTGCTGTATCACAGCTCATCAGTACGGTTAAACTCCGATTGCTTTTTAACCCAGGATTGAAACACGACCGAATTGGCGTCAGTCGGCGAGTCTATCTCTGGGCTATGGGCGATCGGTACAAGAAGGCATACTTTTTAGCATGTATATTATCATTATACGTTCCCAATAGCCAGAGTGCTCTATTTCATTTACCGAATGAGCGATGCGTACATGCCAGAGTAGCTACTTTTTTTCAAAGTCTACCATTCTTCAAGAGTGCTCAGTCAGGGTGTGAAGGCGTAAATAGTCATCCGCAGACAGATCTGTTTCGCTGTATCACAGCTCATCAGTACGGTTAGACTTCGATTGCTTTTAAACCCAGGACTGTAACTCGACCGAATTGGCGTCAGTCGGCGATTCAACCTCTGGGCTATGGGCGTTATATATATATATACCAGAAGGAAAACTGTATTCTTACTTGTGCTGAATTTTCGTTGAGCTTCTTTCAGAAGAGATGATTACTCAAAGTAAACGCCGATATAGTTGATTTAAGTCAGTGAAGCTGAGAATTCAAAATCTGATATTGTTAGTACGGCTGAATGTAAAAGTCTGTTTCGTTGCACTCCATGTTCATCGCTATCCTTTTGCGCCTTTTCTTTTTCATTTCATGTGTTGTTTTCAAAGTAAAAGGGACTTTGTTCTCTAACCCACAGGTGAGCCTCATTTGTTAAAGTTACAGTTCAATATGCCTTCAGTAAATCGCATTTAGTAATGTACTTTGCTCTCCTCATTAGGTTTATACAGTCATAAATGCTCGGCATGGTTTATATATCTGTTTTGTTGATGTGTTTACTTTGCTCTAGTCTGTGAAGAATCTGATTAATCCGTCTGTTTTGTCTAAAAATACCCACAGAGAAGCCCATTTTCCGTAACTATGGTCAATTATGCCATTTGCTAAAATATACTAAATTTCTGTTTTCTTTAATTTTGCTTTCTAAAAATTCATTTGGTAAGGGTGTTGTTTTATGGGTATCTCTTGGCCCACACCTACAATGTGAAATTATTTCTTTGAAACTTATTTTTGATAGATATTCGTATTTATATATATATTATGTTTAAAAACAAACATTATGTATATATTTATATGTCCTAATTATTCCTCTATGTGGATAGGGGTGGCAGGTTCGTGTCCTGTTGTATGACACATTTTGGCAACAAAAATTTATCGTAAATAGGGAAGCCGGTAGAAATAAATATATATATACTGTTTGATTATAAACAAAATATCTACTTAAATACGAATATCGATAATAATGCTCAAACAAATAATTTCACAAACACACACACATTATATATATATATATATATATATATATATATATATATATATATATATAAAATATGTGTGTGTAAAATTATTAGTTTGAGCATTATTATCGATATTCGTATTTAAGTAGATATTTTGTTTATAATCACACACACACACTTATATATATATATATATATATATAATTCATCTACAAATCAGATCTTCCACAGTGAACTAAAAAACATAAAACAGACACTCATCAATAATAATTTTCCCAACTACATAGTTGATGAACAAATACGTTATTTTCTTAAAAAGCTTAACATGGAAAAACCAACACATGATACTAGCCCAACCAATCCTAAACATATCACTTTCTTATACCGTAGCCAGTTGCACTCCAACTACCACCTAGATGAAAACATCCTAAAAAAACTCATAAATACTAATATTTCTCCGACAGACTCTAACAAAAGAATTAAGTTTATTATATATTACACTAAATCCACTGCATCTAATTCATTCGTCCGTAACGACTCTTCCCCCACCGTTAGTGATTTGCAAAAAACCAATGTAGTATATAAATTCATATGTCCATTTAGAGAATGTATCTTTAATAACCTCAATAATATCTACATTGGCCACACCACAAATTCGCTCTCACGGCGTCTGACGTTGCACTAAAGTGAAAATTCAAATATATTTCGTCATTTAAAACAACACAGTTATCAACGCACACTTCTGAGAAAAACGCTTGTTGATAACACGTACATACTTAAACAAGAAAATAACAAACACAAACTAAAAATCCTCGAAGCAATCTACATTAAACAATTTAAACCTGGTTTGAATACAATCAATTTTGATATTTCCAATAACGTACTCAAATGTCTGTAATCAGATCAGGGACCACAACACCACTATTTTGTCACTGTCTTCGGCCATCCGCCACGGTAGGGATGGACCTATATTTTCAATTCAATTCTCTTTATTGTTAATAACTTAAATGATCTATGTTCACTGTGTGTTAATATTTACTCTTTGATAATGGCTTATGTGAGCCGAAAGCTTAGACCCGATAAAAAAATCAACAATTACTGTGATTTTTTGTTGTCTTTCAATGACATCACCATCAAGTATATCAGACGGTATGAACGGATCCTACACAAAATTAATAGACAAAACTTGTCTATATTATTCAATGAAACCTGCATTAATACATATATATATATATATATATATATATATATATATATATATATATATAAACTAAATGAAAAGTTTATTGATCTGACATGCTTGACTTTTGTTAGCTTCATCAGTAAATGAAATATGAAGTAAATAAATAATGCATTCTGGCATTTTTTTTGTGTTGCATGATTTTTCATGTTTAATAATGTTTCATGTGCATTCAACTTGTTATACAACGTTAACATAATTTGCAGCTTTCCAAATTCAAAATGAGAAGAAGCGTCCATTTGTAGTTCCAAGAAATTCATTCTAAGCTGAAAAACTATAAACAATGTTTATGAACATATGTAAGTGAATAATAATTCTAGTTTGTCTATGTGAAATTCGGATGATAATGCATATTCGTAAATGTGTGTGTGTTATTTTGTGTGTGTGTGTGTGTTGTTTTTTTTTTTTGCATGTTGATTGACGTACACTTTTACGTACGTGTCGATTGTTTTAGGAAAACATATGTTGGATTCTTTAAGAATAGATTCAATAAATTTTGGTGATGTAATAAAACGTTTTTAACGTATGTTTATAGTTGACAAGATTGTTATTTGTAAACCTTCGAAGTACTTCTGACATGAAATACATTTTTTTTATTTAGGATGGTATTTGTAAAGTCACAGTATGAACAGTTTTCAGATTTGTATGACGCTTGACTTTGTCTAAGCCTAAATCTCTTTTATTCAAATCTTAGTTTTCTAAATTATTTTCGTTTTAGAATATTCAAAAGAATTTTAATGCTACACACACACACACACACACACACACAGACACACACACACACATACACACACACACAGATACAGTGTTTAATTGTGATAGTATTTAGTGCCAAAGTTGTTAATTTAAGTGGTTATTAATGATCTAAACTTATTTATAAATGAAACTTTGTGTCTGTGTGTGTATCCGTTACCTATAGACTCCGAAAAGGCTGAACCGATTTTCTTGAAGATTTACATAGTTGTACTGTAAGCGTCTGCGAGTTTGTTCTTGGCTAGGTTTTGTGTCGAGGTACCCCCAATAAATATCGAAAATCGATAATCGAAAAAATCGGGATATAGAAGAAGTGGTCCGATATTAATCAAATTTGATACACTCATAGACAAAGATATAAGAAACGATATTCAGAAGTTTCAATGTTGCAGTTCTTACAATAGAGCAGAAAATTGATAACATATATATATATATATATATATATATATATATATATATATATATATAAGGCAAGATGTTTGTGTGTGTGTCAGTTTATCTGCCTGGATGTCTGCATTTTTTCAGCCCTTTTATTTTAGTTGTTGCATCGGGTTTGACTCTAAATACCTATAATTGTAGTTCTTTGTCTCAGCCATGATACTATTTACTCAGAGGACTTATTTAGCCTTCAAAATTCAGTTTACGAAGAAAACAACTTATTTGATATCAATACCAGGAAATCAAAATTTGACTTAACATCCATTCATTTTTCTTTCACTCTACGGTTTCGCTTTAACTGGAAACAACTGCTGCTTTTTGGTTATTCTTGCCAACGCCCAAAGAGCCTGAGCTCGAGGACCATGGATTAATTTTAATGCTTTCATTACACCCGAGCAACGCCGGTCTATACTGCTAGTATATATATATTTTGGCAAGTAGGTTCTTTATCATAAAGTGCTCAATATCGAGGTGTAGACAGAGAATTGATAGATACAAAAACTTTTAGTAGAGTACAAATTCACATAAAAAATTATTTTACTTTGACATATTTTCTTTTTCTGTTTTTTATCACTTCCCCTAAAACAAAGCATTGAAATCCACTATATCACAAGAGAGTACGAATATTGAAAGAAACACAGAAGGAAATATAATGAACAGTTTTCAAAGAGACAGACGATCAAGATTTACACTTAACTTTAATTTTTGAAGATCGCTGTTCACAGAAAAGGAAAGTTCGTGAAAAAAATTACTAGTATTGAATTTATGGTTACATCTCGAAGTTTCAACAATTAAATTATGAGACCTGGGAGCCAAACTACAGCTACAATAACGACGTCGAATCTTCTTTAGGCTTTCTCGAATATCTCTGTATATAAAACAGAAATAGACTCCTGATCAAAAATTTAAGACCACTTAAAAATCTTTAAAAGAATTTTTTTTTTATAGATAGATTTTAAACTCCTCTGACTTACGGTTGCAAATACTACAATCTAAAAGGTTATGGAAACAAAAAGCTGCATTCCAAACATTTTATTTAGAAATTTACATTTTTATAAAATGAGGCGATTTACACATGATCAAAATTATAAGACCAGGGATATAAATTTTTAGATCTATGGCAATTCCAATGTTTTTAGTTAGAGTTTAGCAATCACTGCGTAAAGGTGTTACCATGCCTAAGGCAAGCAAACTTACCAAAATTGAGCGTTCTCGAATTCTCGAATTCCATAAGCAAGATTTGTCACAGCGGGCGATCGCAGCTAATGTAAATCTCAGTAAAACTGTGACTTGCAACTTTCTAAAGAACAGTGAGAATTATGGAAAAGCAAAAAGTAGGCCCCCAAAAGTTTCTCCTGCATTGAGTAGGAGAATAAGACGGGTTGTTATGAAAGACGGGGGACTTTCTTCTAGTGAAATTAAGGGCAGTCACAGATGCTGATTGCAGTACCTTAACCATCAGACGACACTTAAAACAAAAAGGCATGGTAAATAAAAAGCGTAAACAAATTCCTCGGCTGCTTCCACGTCACAAGTTGGACCGCTTAAAGTTTGGTCGTGAATACCAAACATGGTACATTGAGAAGTGGAAGAAGTCCTGTTATCTGATGAGAAAGAATTCAATCTCGATGGTCCTGATGGCTTCCAACGATATTGGTATAACAAATCCATGCCTCCTGAAATTTCCTCCGCACGTCATAGTGGTGGAGGGTCCCTAATGGTATGGGGTGCTTTTTCTTGCAGAGGGACGAAAGAGCTCCAGGTGATGCAGGGTCGTCAGAGAGCGGCTGGTTGTGTTAACATGCTAGAAAAAGCATCTTTGATGACGGAGGGCCATCGTTTATGTGGGGATGGATGGTTATTCCAACAGGATAATCCTGCAATCCATGCTGCAAGACTGAGCTTGACCTTTCTACAAGAGGATGGGGTCCATCTCTTGGGACATCCTGCATGCTCACCGGACTTGAACCCAATTGAAAATGTTTGGGGATGGATGACAAGAGATGTTTATTGAAATGGCAAACAATATTCAACAAAAAATGAACTTTGTGAAGTCATCTTCAGAAGCTGGAGCAACATCCCCGCACCTTAATGGAAACGCTTATTTCTAGCATGCCCGACAGAATTTTTGAAGTCATCAAAAGCAGTGGTGGTAGATTCATTATTAAATCTGGTTGTTAAATATTTTCATAAACTTTTTGTACAATTTCGTAGAATTTTTGTCTCTGATCTTATAATTTTGATCATGTGTAAATCGCCTCATTTTATAAAAATGTAAATTTCTAAATAAAATATTTGGAATGTAGCTTTTTGTTTCCGTAACCTTTTAGATTGTAGTGTTGGTAACTTTAAGTGGGAGGAGTTTAAAATCTATCTGTAAAAAAATTTCTTTTTAAAGATTTTTAAGTGGTCTTAAATTTTTGATCGGTAGTGTATCAAGCAAGATGTGTACCCTATATTCAAATGACAGACATTTAATTACTGAAAAATTATTTAGCACAACATTATGAAACAAATGTCCAAGCAGCAGACTGAGCAATTGTTTCTATATAATATTTCCTTACCATGTTAGGGGAATATCTGAAACCGAGAAGTGATAATGAGTCACTCTGATTGACCTTAGCTCACTAATGATGATGAAAGCCAAATATAACTTTCTCTAATATGATTAAAATTGAAATAATCAAGTTACCTCAAAAGAAACCCAAAATGATTGTCATTAGCAAAGACAACATCTTATCTGTTACAGTTATTTCTCGATATCAAGTCTCATGAATATTATTAGGGCAAAAAGTCTCTTTTTAAAGTTGTGAATTAAATTTGATGTCGCTGAAGAAATTAATGCTTTTTCGTTTAGAATGAGTTGTTTACTAAATTATTGTATTTGTTTTATATCCTGCATGCATTTGGAAAATATCAAAGACCTGTAAGAAATTATTGTTTGGGCATTGTAATACTGTGGGTATATTTTAAGGTATCGATCACGTGAATGATAGTAATGTATTTTCCAATGAATATTCTCCATGTCTACAATTTAGAGGAGTTGTCAACATTGAATGGTTGTTCTTCAAAAGGCAAAATGGTTTGATTTAATTTTTTAGTTTACACGTATCCTCAGATTAATTTAACAGTTTCCGTTGCCTTATCCATATTTTTGGAATTTGTGTTTACAGAGTAGTTACCTCAAAAATTATAAATCCCAGTTTGCTGCATATCAACCAGAAATGTTGAAAAATGATAACAAAATCTTTTTCACATTGCCTTCCTCCTTATTTTGAAAATGAGTTTCCCTTGTTAAATCCTTACGTCAACAAGTTTAGAAGGACTATAATGCCATACTATTTGATTGTGTGGAGTATATACTATGTTCCTCATCGCCTTCTCCATATTATTTTATGTATGAGCTTTCCGTCTATTAGACTACTTACCAACCAAACCTAAATAACACACTGTGCATTTTACTTTTGATAAAAATGAATAAAAAAATATATATTAATGGTTTTCCCAATAGCATTAGTATGATTTCTATAAAACTGTCTTACATGGATTTGGAACTGGAATCGTCAAAAACATTTACTCCAAAACATATCGAAATAACTAAAAAACTTCTTGAAACATCTCTGTTCAAATAGTGAAAGAGATAATAGTTAATTGATCTTCATTCTTATTGATATTCAACGTTCGCTACTTGTGCAAATGATGCTCTTTAACAATGCTCAATTCTTCCTATTGTAACTCCTGACAGGGT
The DNA here is from genome assembly GCA_037127315.1 of Ascarosepion bandense. Taxonomy (NCBI): domain Eukaryota; kingdom Metazoa; phylum Mollusca; class Cephalopoda; order Sepiida; family Sepiidae; genus Ascarosepion; species Ascarosepion bandense. The sequence continues at coordinate 493,452 of JBBBDQ010030165.1, forward strand.
GGGCTTGATTATGACTTCACTTGTTTTATCAGCATCAGGTGAATTATTTCCGAACCGCCATGATTGTGGCATCATTTCTTTTGTAAAAAAGAGTGCAAGAGAAAAATCTTCTCTCCTCATCAATTAACAATTGATAGATGATTTGTTCGACTAGTTTCATTCTTCTTGTTGAAAATTAATTTCTAAAACGACGAGTTATTAGTGGTAATATAATACAGATAGCACTGGGTTACATGGATTCAGTTGCAGGAATATGTCATTGACTTGGCTGCAGGTAGCGTTATCATGCCATTAAAAATTAATTACGTATTTTTTTATTTCTTCCGTATCTCTGTCACGATGTTTCCATTTTCTTCTGTCAAAATATTTTCTGTCCAAGATTTATTGGCTAATGTTTTCAAATCTCTTAAAGTATAAAACATCAAATTATAGAAAGGTGAAATAACGATAGCATCGTCAGACAAAGGCTGAATTTACAATAATTTCGCATTTAACGTTGGTGTAAAATTTCATTTTCAAATAAATATCAGTTTTCATGGCAGAAAATAAAACAAAGCTAAAGATTAAAAAAAGATTTTATGGTATTTTCCAGGACTTTCTGTTGCAGAATTTTATGTGTTTGATTTGATAAAAAGGGGTTTCTTTTTCATAATTCTAGTTAGAAATTAAATTTAATGAATATGCATACATCTTGGAACCCCTTACAGTAATATGAATGGCTGGCATACGGCATAAATACAGACTGAGGGATGCCTAGAACTACGCCTATTGGAAAGGCTATTGACTACGCCTATTGCAGAAGCCTACGCCTAAACATACTGTTAACTTGTTAACGGATATATATATATATATATATATATACATAGAGAGAGAGAGAGAGAGAGAGAGAGAGAGAGAGAGAGAGAGAGAGAGAGCCCAGGGGTAGAGCCGCCGACTGACGCTATTTCGGTCGGGTTTCAATCCTGGGTAAAAAAAAAACAATCGGAGCCTAACCGTACTGATGAGCTGCGATACACATCTGTCTGTTATATATATATTGTCATCCGCAGACAGATCTGTTTCGCCGTATTACAGCTCATCAGTACGGTTAGACTCCGATTGCTTTGAAACCTGAACCAATTGGCGTCAAACGGCGATTCTAACTCTGGGCTATGGTCGCTCGATAGAAGAAGGCAGACCTTTTAGCGTGTATATTTTCATTATCCCTTTCCGGTACATATAAAAATTTATTGTACAAACTGGCCTTAAATTGAATTTTATTCTTTTTTTTATTTTAGGAAACTGAAAATGTCTTTTAGTTTTGTATTCAAAAATATTTTGCTGAGAATAATAGATTGTATCTGAGCTAGTGAATGTCCATTTTTGGAAGTATATCTTCGCCTAGTTTATGCGTACTGGTTTACGTTTAAGCAAAATATTTTTGAAAACATAACTAGAAGACATTTTCAGTTTTCTATAATAAAATAAGAATAAAATCCCAAAAAATTAAATAAAATCTGACTAAATCAGCCTTCTCACTCTAACCGAACATTAAAAAAAACTTTTTTGGTATTAAACGGCATATCAACCAGAGAGGCTGATATGCCGTTAAACAAAACTCACACATTTTCCGTTTGTTTTTTCATATAAATTTAAACATATATATATGCATTCATTTGGCGTTATTTCTGAATATCAACGTTCTCTCATGTACCTTCCCTGGTTGATATCCTCAACTTTTTTCTTCAGCTTTGTGAGGCGTTCTGATGATAATGTTACAATCAAAACTGAAGAGGGGGTGATAATATGGGGGTGAATCTCAATAAAACTAATTATGCCAGCTTGCTATGTTTGTAATTATACTTAATTTTATTCGAATTTTGTCGTTTACCATTTATCAAATTTTACCGTCCAGTCTTTGTTCATCCTGCTCTAAATGTTTATAGCATATTTCAGATTAACATTTCATGAGTGTATGTCGAAAATGAAAATGATTTTGGGCTTTTGATAGTGGCAGCACAAAAATATAAGATGCAATAAAAATAAATAAACAATTAATAGAGACATAGAACACTGTCTGAAATGAATTTCAATAGCATCATAATATTGATAGCGTATTTGAAAAAGGAGAAAGTGGGGTATCATTTTTTTCAATGAAATCAATAACATAAATGACTGCTTGCCATTCGACGACTAATCGGCAAGTAAGATATTCTAGAAACTGGGTGTATTTAAGATAAGGAAATTGAGTTCCCGTTTAATCTAAGTCTGTGTCGATAGTTCTGATATACAATTCTTACTAAAGATCTTTGAATGACCTTGGATCACGCGAGAAACAACAAATAAAACAAATACTGGAGCTTAACACTTGAAAATCTATCTATCTATCTATCTATCTATCTATCTATCTATCTATCTATCTAACTCACACCATATATTTATAAAAACAGTAGCTACTCACGCATCGTTCATACAGTAATGAATTTGAATACTCTCGGCTAATGGGGTGTGTTTAACACATTACACGCTAAAGTCCGCCTTTCTCTACCGAGCGCCCATCTTTCAGAGGTAGAATCGCCGACTGATGTCAATTTGATCAAGTTTCAATCCTGGCTAGAACCAATCGGATGACTAACCGTACTGATGTGCTGTGATACAGAGAAATATATTTGTCTGCGGATAACTATCTATGTAGATAGGTAGAGAGAGAAAATACGAGCGATATATTATAATTGTGAAAATGTCATTTGTAAAGTTAAAATGAAATTTATTTTTCTTCTGTGTGCCGTGTCCCTTCAGGACAGAAGTGATCATGACCACTCACACATTACTATGTTTTTTTAATCGTATCGCCCCAAGCAAGGCATTTTACTGACACTGTTGTGCAGAGGGTGACATAGGAGGAATGTTATGAAGAGTGAGAGGTTGCAGAGGATGTCAGGAAGGGAGTGGGAGAGGTAAGAGATTATTGATGAGAGTGGGGTGGAGGAGAAGGAATGTTATGAGTAGTAAAAGTTTGCAGAGGGTGTCAGGAAGAGAGTAGGAGAAGGAAGAGAGTACTGATGACAGTGGGGTGGATGTAGAAAAGCATGAGAGAGAGGATGTAAGTTAGGAGATGACTACTATTGACTTTGCATTTAAATTCTTGGAGATTGTAACTGTCAGGAAAGCAAGTATACGGAAGAGAATTCCACAGGCGGAAAGTTCGAGAAAAGAAGCTGCTGGAGTAGAATTTGCGTTTACAATTTATTGGTTTCACAGTAAAAGGGTGTGTCCTAGTTGCCAAGCATTTGGCTCGAAGAAATTCGTTTATAGGAGGTACCAGTGAGCTAAGTTCTTCGGAGCAGAAACCGTGAAAGTATTTATAGCTCTTACGATTTTTTTGTCAGTTAATTTTATTTACACTTCTTCTTCTTCTATGTGTTCTGTCTTTTCAGAACGTAGGCGAATCATGGCTTTTTAAGTTTGCCTATCCTTGGTGGCTCTTAGCAAGCTTTTTCTTGTTACACCACACAGACCCCGTTCTGTCACCCACCTGCTCAGACCCTTCAAATATGTTATCCGATGCTCGCCACTGTTATTCCCTATATTTGTCCTGTTAGTATCAGGTTCTCCAAGCTCTCCTTCCTCATTGTATGTCCCAGGAACTTTAGCTGTCTCTTTCTGATGCTCATTATTAATTTCTTTTTCGTTTCTATCATCTTCATTGCTCACATGCTCGATCCATGATATCAGCAGCATCCTTCTGTAGAACCACATTTCAATTGCTTCAAGTTTTTCGTTAATCGTCGATGATATTGTCCAGAATTCACTGGCATATTGAAGGACTGACATCACATAATCTTTAGAAAAATGGTATTTCTCTTCATTCACTCTCATTTACATCTCTGAGGGAATTATCCGGTATGCACTGCTGCACAGGTGAATTGATAAAAAATAACAAATTAGAAATCTTTTTATTGATTCTAACTATTGTGATGTAAATAAGACACCCCTTCAAAATACAAATAAACTAGACAAAAGGCTTTCCATAAGGAACTCAAAGACACAGTTTTGATGTAGTGTTCGATAGAGTACAGTCGGAGTCAATCGAGACATAATATTATCACTGTTAATAAGGAGTTATAACTGTAGTAACGAGGATTTGAAACTTATATGGAGTAAGAAAATACCATTTTGTTTCGACACACATAATAACAATGACAACAAGAAATTAGAACCACGTTTGATATAATGTTTACTTTGCTATACGTAATGAAAAAATCTTAAGTATAAAAGAATTATGATCCCAAGTAGTAAATTAGCATCAACTCAAACAACAAAACTTTAATTAAAATAATTTAAAAGAAAACAAAAAATCCTCCAATTTATTTCATACACAACACCTTAGTAAATGTTATAACTTAATTCACATGCAATTCAGATGATAGAATCGCATTTCCTGCTTATTTTAAAAGATACTAAAAACTTTACAGATTAGGATTCAGCGACCGAGGAGACGAAAAAAACAATACTTTTGTTGAAAAAGTTAGCACTAGTAAAGCCTGTAAGATACTGTAATTTTATAATACTGCGAAAATCAAGAGAAATTGGTTTTGAAGGAACGGTAAATATTCCGAGTAACTTTTTTAGCGAGAAAACTTCGTTATTGAGGATTCGCTGCAAATGCATAAATCAAACAAAAATAGAAGACGAAGATTTTGAATCGTTAATAATGTGTGTGAATTATTCAAAATGAACTGACTTAAGAATGTTTAAAGAATTAATTTCGTTCAAGGGTTAACAACGAAAAGCGAAGCAGAATTCTAACGAAAGTCGAAAAGAATGAAAACTTCCGCTATAAACAATAGTAGACGAATATCAGAATATCCTATATATGAGACGCGATGCGGAGAAATTTGAAGTAAAAGAAAGCGTATATATCCAAGCTAAAAAAATGAATCTATCTTTCAGATATACAAGATTACATCTTAGAGACGTCTGTTTCTTTAAGAATTTAAAGATGATTTAAGTGCAGAAAATTAGAACATAAGAAGACACATTGTCAAATTAAAGAAAGGGAAAATTATCACAGAATAAATCTTTGAGAAGGAAAAATAATTGCAGAAAACAAATGAAAATTTGTGTATAAGAAAATTAATAATGCCGATATAAAAATGCAGATACACACTAGTAGTCAGTCAGCCAGTTAAGTGATAAAAGATTCGGCGCTCATGTCTCGAATGTGACATGACTGACTGGGCAGAAGATTGCCATTGCTTTCTGCGGTAGACTTGTTGCCGACCAAGTCTATAGAATCCAATCTGTCCTGTTATTTAACCCATAACTAGAAGGAATAGATGGATTAATACCTTTCCCAAGGGTATTTGCGCGTAAGTGAATGCAATGAATTCGGCTGGAATTCGAACTTGGCTCATCCGATTTCTCGTTCCGAGCCAATATCCAATGCACCACAACGCACATCCCTACGGAGATACTTTTCTGAATGTAAATGATTTAAACGCGACAGATTGCAAACCAATGTATACGCATTCTATAATGTGTCTAATTTAAAATTTAAAACATACGACAAATCATTTTTCACTAACTAGATGAAATTATTTCTGTAAGGAGATTTACCTATACATATTCATTGCAATAATAGAAGTGGACAAGTCACAAATTTAAAAAAATAAACTGTGTGAAAACGAAGAACTGAAAAACTATTTTCCGGATATGCTGTCGCATAAATTGGGTCGGTGTTGCAAAATGAAAACAGAATTTCAAGTGAAAAAAGGATCGACTAATTTTTGAACTGGGTTAAACAGATGTTTAGAATCACATAACTATAAATTAGCAAGTCCAAGAAAATTTTGTGAAATTAAAAGGTTTGAAAATGTTTTAGAAGCTGGATCATTCTGATGCGTATTTGCAAATAAAGGTCGGAGAAGAGTTTAAAAGAGAAAAGAAAGACAGAAAAAAGAAAGAAAAAAGAAAAGAAAAAATACAAAAATTCATCTTAAAGGACGAAAAATTGGAATACAAAAGGCATGAAAAATGTTAAAGAAAAGATATAGTGAAGAAATGACTGCAAGAAATTAAGAACATATGCAAGTATTTTATGATATCATTGACGTGTCGACATACCAAGAACTGGTATGAATAACCGGAAAAGGAAACTTACGAAGAAAAAAATAGTGACTGAGCCAAGACGAAACAAATGCAATGTTCACTCTTTGGCCAACTTCCCAGAAAAGAGAAGTGAATATTAAGAAATAAAAAAAAGTATATTTAAGTAAACGAAACGACTCAAAGTGGGGAACACAAATGAAATCAGCAAAACGACTTAAATAAAAAAAAAACTCAAAGACTGTGACACCAGAGCTCCACCTCGTCGTACTCTCTGCCTCCGGACGGAGAGGAATCCACCCGTGGCTCAGTTAAAATGTAGAGTATCATTTGTTGAATAGGTGCCCGACCCTGCCTTTTGCTAGGTCTACGTGATACTTCCTATCGAGATTAAGGGCTCAGATATCCCACAGTAAAAATGGCTTTATACCGCTTTCAGCCTCAGTGGGAAATCCTATAAATACAGAACTGCCTACGAGCAGAGACGAACCCAGACGGGCCTTCGCCGAACGGCAGTCTCGTTTGGGGAAAACTAATCAGGTACCCGACCCTGCCTTATGCAGTCTCTACGTTTAATTTTTAGCTGATCTAAATTCATCCGAGATTCACAATCAAAATGGCCTTGTGCCGCATTCAGCTTCAGCGGGAACGTAAATAAATTCCGAGTTCTGATAGAGTGTTAGAGTAGCGTTATAGTCAGTCGAAATATATTATAACCGTTAATAACAAATTATAACTAACGAAATTCTATTTTTCCTTTAAACTTTGATTAATTTTTGAAACCCATCATTCATTATTTATATTTGTCATTGAATTTCAGAATCATATTTTCAGTCATCTGTTCAAAAAATTATGAATTCATAAATTGTTTTATATGAATTTTATGTTCAATGTATTGTCATGAAATATAACGCAAGTTTATTGTTCAACTTAATTGTCCATAAAAGTGTTTCTTTTGCAGATGAATAAACGACATATTTTCACATTAATGATAAGTTCATTAATTTATGGAAAACAGCAGGAAATATGTGTTCCTTAGATAAATTAATAAGTATTGAAAAAATATATTATTCAGACAGATCTGCATAAAACAAACGAGAATGATCATTACAAAAACGGAAAAGTCTAAATATAAGGTCGAACTAGAATATTGAATTCAGAAAAGTATCTCAAACATCTGGAAAATGAATAAATTATTACAATAATTTCAGATGTTTCTACGTTTATAATGTGACAAATATATTATTTAATCATTGCCAATAAGTGTTTAATTGACGCTCGTCTGGCATTTCCTATGATTCGATCTATTTAGATTGCATTCAGAAACGATTGTAAATGAAGATTCACAACAATAACGAGATGTAACAAACCCGTAGAGGAATCCATCTATAAGAGTTAGCTAACATAAAATTTAGAGATATGATTGCACCGTATTTTGGATTATATCTAAATTTTTAAAAATCATAGTTCTCTACATTGTATAATTTATTTTTGCATTGAATCCCTTACTTCTTAAATGCATTCATTTTTTTGTTCGACTTAATTTAAAGTTTTGGTGGTGGTGCAGTGGATATCAACTCGGAACAAAAACTCGAGGAGTCGAATTCTAGTAGAATTCATGGCATTCACTTACGCACAAATACCCTTCGATAGGATAGATTGGATTCTATATCTCTTGGCTGGTAACCAGTCTACCGAAATAGGAATGGCAACCTACTGCGGGATAATCTTCTGCCCAGTCAGTCATGTCTCTTTCGAGACATGATCGCCCAAGCGTGTTTCACGTATGGCACTTAACTGATTGAAATGTTTATATTAAACTGATTTAGGATAGTTTTTTGGATATTTACATTAGTTGGTTTTCATGTCATCAACAAATTATTACTTTCATGATTTCTTTAAATTATTTCGTTGTTCAAAAAATAATGTCCTATTTTAGAACAGACATCTTAATTGTACTATGTATAATATTTTTACAAAAACAAATTACTCAATACTAATTATTAAAGTTTCCTTTTTGTTCATTTAATATTATCTTACAGAATTTGACTTAAACTATTATAGAGCATACATCTTTAACATGAAAAACAAGAGATGTGATTACTTACTTGAATGAGTTTGTGGTGTAGGGAGCTGGTTAATTTTCTTTTATTTGGCCTTGTATCGTACTTAACCGCAATCCCTACAGCTTACAAGTTTTATGCAGAATTATTATCCAAAGGTTTTTCAACATCAGAAGGTTGGTTGTCGGCAGGTTGGAATATCTGGAATTGTGTGGAATAGCGTAAGAAAAATAAAATATACACTTTGCATTTTAAAATAGAAATTTATTAAAAGGAAAGAATAACTCAAGTTGTAGAAGTTAATATTCAATTAGAAACATTATTAAGAGGTTATGAGTAGAGTCCATGTTCAATGATAAGGTTGAGTTAAGGGTATCGAGAGTTGAAGAAATTGACTGTAGTAGTAATTGTTGAAAGAAATTAGGAGAAAGAGAACAAGTTGCAACCTGACCTTATCTCTGGGTCGATTTGAAGTTGGTTACATTTTAGTTGTTTGTCTCGCAGCTCCCATCGGGCACTCTGCTTGACTGACGTTGATGAAGTCCTTTTATTGTGATCTACATTTTTCGCACTTACTCGCGAAGTCCTTTTTGATCTTGCAAGTCGCTCCATTTGTCAAAAATCAGGCTCTCTGATTTCGCATTCCGAAGCAATAACCACTGCTCCGCAACGCACATTATTACAGCTTTATTTAATCTAACCAGAGACTCGCTGCCAAAGTTTACTCTCAGCAAACTGGATGAAATGTTTATTCACTTAAGCAAAATACTACAGAAATTGTGTTACTCAATGATTACTGTTTATACTTCATGACAATATTCAGACACTTTTTATCAGAATATCGCTGACTTGGGATACAAAACTTAGCAAGATCGTCATTTTTCCCTGTTCTCTCACTTAGTAACTACCAATTTTCAAGCATCTTGCTAATTCTTGAAGCCAAAAGACAATCTTTGGCAAAGAACATGCAGGAATTGCATTCAAATATTTATTCGTATCTATAAAGTTTTATCGTAAGGGCATAAATGAATATGTACTTCGGTGGGAGATAAGTTTAAATGTTCAAAGTTCTTATTTTGACTGTTTAAGTACATTAATTTAGAAATAATTATCGATTGCTAAACAAGACGTTATTTTACCAATAACCTAATATAATAAATTTTTGTCTATGTTTGGTCATTGTATAATCATTCTTTTTTTGTTTTCTGAAAATCGTTTTAAGGCTTTCGCTATATTTCTGTTGCAGGGAAATAAAATCTAACCCATTGCACCCTCCTTGGTATGTTTTACTACCTTGGAAATTAAGACTTGAAATTAAACGAAATTTTAATTAACTGTAAATTCTTTTTATAAATTATTTCTTTTATATTTTTCTAGCATTTCTTTTTCTTTCTCTCAACTGTCACACCCAATTATTGGTCTCATACAAAGCTGCATATTGAACTAAAACTAATTGCAACAATACAACAAAACGTTTCCCAGACATATTCATATATTCTATCAGACACGTCTCTGTCAATAGGGAACTGTCTTGAGTATTATTAATACAGCAAAAGAAAATCTTAAACGGGGTAATCGATATTCCGATCACAAGTGTCTGAAACAAGAAACAGAAGAGAATGTGCCGAAACTATACATGTACAACTAACGGCTGCTTGCAGAAAGCAATCAGCCGCAAGCTTATTTCTGTCTAATGGCTTGCGTTTGTACAGAAATTTAAGATGATACTCAAATTTCGGGAAGTTGATTCAAGAGTGGCTTGTGCCAATAAACATCTCAAATATGTTGGTTTAATCAAAATTTGTTGCGAAATGCATTAACTCTAACCATAGCATTATGAGTCCAATACTTATGCTACGTCTTCCTACTATGATTTTTAGTCAAAATCAGAAGACATTAGTAACTATTGTTGTATTATACACACCCATGAATGAATTGATTATCAATTTAATACGCATACCAAATTTTATGCTATGATATTCTGAAACATCTCCATGATATAATACCCACTGACTTTTAGAATTTAGAGCAGCTAAATTTTATTATAAAGTCAATATTTGATCATTTCTTAATCAATTCGTACTTCTTAGAAATAAGAATGGGTTTTCAACAAGCTGAGGCGTATTAAAATCCTCAGAGTATTTAGTATTATTAAAAGAATTACTAACATATTTTACAAACTTTCTATTTCGTTCAGTTTTGCAAACCAGTCAGTGAAATTTAGATCAGCAGATTTTTTGGAAAAACCATACTTAGCAGTTTAATTATTTTTTAATTTAATTTTATAAGACTTTATGGTAAAAATATTTTTAAGAAAATAGATAGATAGATAGATAGACATGAATTTTTTTTTCTCGCAAACTAGGGTGGCGAAATTGAAACGGAATTCTTGTATGTATTAAATTTTTTAGAAAAGAACTATATTGCATTTTTATTAAATATGTAGTTGTTATTTTAATCATTAAATTGTTTTTAAAATATCTGTGGTATTTCGTAGGTTAAATAATAAAAAATATTTCCCAGAAAATTTATTGTACTAATCTATGCCCCATAGTAAAACCAGTTGTAATTTCTACCTACTTACCTATTTGTACTTCGCCCCAAAATTTGATTACAGTTGGTTAATCTATGTTTATTGTTCTGGGTGTGAAAGAAGAACGGACTGACTAACGGATATCACTGCTTATAGATAGAATTAGCTGACCTGAGAGCAAATGCAGAATGTAATCACACATGATACAACAAGCTTACAGAGAAAAAATCCCATCAAAGATATAAAAACATAATAACAAACACACATTCCAATAGTTGTATATTATTTCTCCAGACAATCATCAAACGGAAGTGAATATTGCTTATACTTCCTTGATAAGGAAGAATAATAATATGATTCTGTAACAGTTAAGTCGCAAACGTGATTAATATCTACGTGGATATTATATATATATATATATATATATATATATATATATATATATATATATATATTGTAATATTTTTATTAAAATGAGGGTACATCAAAATTTATTTATCACTGCACAAAACATTTCAAGTTTCTGAATTAAGTTGTTCCTCTTCGGGTGATATTTTAAAAAGAAGAACAGCTATATTCCTGAACAAAAAAATATTTGTGGAGTAATGAAAAATGTTTGATTAATCATTGTAATAAAAAGATTGATAATATTAAACTCTGCTTAGTATTGGCTTCTTTTTATTTTATAAAAGTAAATGCAACCAACGGTAGTTTTTTGACTCTGTTTTTCACTGTCTCATTATATATATATATATATA
>JBBBDQ010030166.1:0-65000 GCA_037127315.1 Ascarosepion bandense
ATAGATAGATAGATAGATAGATAGATAGATAATGGGAATTATTAGATAGATTAGATTAGAAAATAATTTCCCGCAGTAGAAAAATTTACTTCATCTACTGAATTGAAAATAAATCCTTCCTTTTATGTTAAAGATAGCATCCCGCATTAAAAGGAACCTAAGTTCACTAGCCATCACTATGTATATTCAGATAAATCAATTCAATATTTGACGTTAAATTATCTCAGTATATAAAGACTCTAAACGTTTTTTCATTGTTTGACACTAAAATAATAAGAAGCATTTAGCTAAAAATCCTCTATACGTTAGCATTAAATAAACTCAATAGACGCACTAACATTAAAATTATTTCACATGTTGAAACCCTTAATGATATCAATAATTTTCAATTGAAAAACCAGACCCGAATTGGCTTGACATATAATTTCAGATCTTCTTCTTTATGTGTCGTGTAATTTTAGTACGTAACTTATATGTTCGTGGTTCTCCATAACTTTCTCTATTTTGTGGCGCTAAACAGATTTGCTCTTTCTGTCATTTCTTTCCAATTCTCTTCTGCCATCCATTTTTCTCAAGTTCATTAGGTATGTCACAGGATGCTTTCCTTTGTCTCCCTTAAATTCAATGTCCTGCGAGTATCCGATTTTCCAAACCCTCTTTCCTCGTTATGTGTTCGAGTCTCCTTCAATGTCTCTTCCTGATGTTTAATATATGTTTCCTTGTAGCTTCCATTTGATATAAAATTTCGTCTTTGTTCATGTGTAGAACCATATTTCTGTTGCTTCAAGTACCTTCTTCATCTTTGAGAAGATTGTCTAACACTCACTGCCATACAGGGGGAAAGATATATAAACTCTACAAATCAGTTTATCCCTTAAATTTATAATTAAATGTACTGATATAATCTAACAATACCGCATTTACCAAAATAACAATGGTGTGTTAAGGGAAATACAGAAGGCATTAATATTCAGGCTGCTGCTTTTTCATTGAAAGTGTTTTCCTTCTCATAGACCGGTTAACAGCCCAAGGCAAGAGAGTCCAGTCAACACTGCTTGTTGAGAAAAAGGATAATTTTCAAAATGATATCTCAAGGTAGAATGTAACGACGCCAATACCTGGAACAGAATACAGAAAACTACACAAGGAAATAAGAAGCAAATGCAGACAAGCTAAAGAAAAATGGCTCAACAAAGCATTAGCAGAAATAGAGACATTAGGCAAAAAAATTAAAGGAGACATGTGAACCAACAGGAAAGAAACATGCTCCTCATCAGGATGTATAAAATCCAAGGATAGAACGCTCATGTAAGAGAAAGAGGAAATACTCCAGCGAGGGGAAGAAAATATAAAAGATGTCTTCCACTACAAGAGAGAGCAACTGACAATACTCAGAGTTGTTGACGAACCGGAAATATAAAAATCGGAAGCGTAAGCTGAAATGACAAAACTGAATAGAAAAAAGCAGCTGGACCAATCTGCATTGTAATAGAGATGTTGACAGCCTGAGACGATTTCAGCGTCAAGAAAACTACAGAAATAATAAATGATATGCTTAGAATGCTATAAGGAAGGGAAATACATATGAAGAATGACTTGTACCTGGGTTTTATTGAATACGCAAAGACAATCGAGAAAGTACGCCACAAAGAAATGCTCAGCAACCTAGATATATTCGGAAAAGATATTTGAGTAATCAAGAAACTCTAATGAGAGCAAAACCACCTGAACACGGACAAGAAAGGAATTCAGCAGATATGCAAAGATAGAAAGAGGCGTAAAACAAGGTTGTATATTTTCACTGGATCTATTCAACTTGTCCAGCGATACTATTGTGATGGGCCTATAAATCATATCAGGATTCATCATCGACGGTAACAATCTGAACAACATAAGATATACAGTCTTGGTAGCTGACCCGGAAAGGGAACTACAAGATCACCCACACGAAGATAGCTGAAGAAAGCGGAAATAAAAGACTACAAATAAACTACAAGAAAACCAAATGCATGGTCATCATTAAAAAGAGGAGCCCGATTTGCTAAGTACAGGCGGGAGATACTAATATCAAGCAAATACAAAAATTTAAATACCATGGAATTATTCAAACAGAAGACGGAAAGTGCGTCGACGAGATCTAAAGGTGAAATTGCATGTCCAAGACTGCATCCCAGAAGCTGATTAGGGTATTGAGAGACAGGAAAATTTCGCTAGAAGCAAAGAAGTTAGTACTGGATTGATATCTGAAGTCTGCTCTTCAATATGGGACATGAATTCTGGACAAGATCAAAAATGATAGAAAGACTTGAAGCAAATGTAATATAGATTTACATAAGGGTTCTGTCGATGCTATGGACCGAGTATGTGAGCCATCTGGATGTTTTGTAGAGGATGGAAATAAAAAGAAAACTAATACTCATCAAATAAAAAGGCTATGTTTCTAAGACATGTAAGAGGGAGAACAATCTGATGCGCACAGGCCAGACTGTTGATCTTCTAAACTCCACTTACGTGTAGCACAAGGCCTAAAGTACGGCGTACCCACTGACTATCGAACTCACTACTTAGTTGTAACATATACTAGGAGGGCAAGCTTGCTAACCATTAACACATCACTCAATAAGTCCCTGGACTGACATATAGATGGTGCCACAAATAAAAATATACATGATTTTTATGAGGTACTAGCCTTCATATGGCACGTGACAAAATTTGGGCCCAATCGGATTATAAGTTTACAAATTTCTGTTATTTAAGTGACGCTACTGTTGCAAATATCCGAAACAAATGAAAAATTTGAATTTCGGATGTTGATAAAATATTGCTTTCCGATGGGGAAATAACTGTTCAAATCTCAAAAGAATACTCTAGGGAAAGTGATTTGGTTCCAATGAAGAAGTGATATCGGAAACTGGGGCGTATTTTGAAGCCAAAGATAAATCATTGTACAAATAAAACATCGGGAAAGAGAAACCGGGCAAAGCGGCGTGTAACATACTTGACGGACTTGAGGAAGTGAACAGAGAAACGATTATTTGGAAACTTTCCAAATGCCCCAAGGCATAGGGAGAAAGGAAGTGTCACGATCGCCAACGTTCTGCAAGGACACGGTGCAAAGAAGAAGTATAACGAACCCGAGAGTAAATCGGACCCAAATCAAGTTCCTCTTTCTGATTGTCAAAACATACACTGACCACAAATCTATAAAACTTTATATATTGATATTAAATATAACTTATCTGAATATGAAACATAACAAGCACATATTTTATTTATATAAATCACTTCACGCACTGGTTTTAAAAGTCTATTTGCATGTTAAGAATTATTCCCTTATTGATATCAAATAATATTTTATACATAAAAACGCATCACACCTTGTTAATATCATTATATACACTAAAAACCACTTTATTAAATTTATTTCATAAAACTACCCTAAAGCTCAACATATTATTATGAAAAATCACTCACACATTAACGATAAAAACCACCTTAAATATTGAAAATAAAAATCATTTTACAGATTCGCACAATTATCATAATACAATAATCACTAAAATCTTTTTCACCTATGACAATTAAATGTCTAAATTGTTCATTCACAAAATCGGTTCACATAATGAATGTGCAGATAATACATAATCATCAGTAATAATTTAAAACATTGAAATTTATGTCATTTCTTTGATGACCACTTTCTACTTTAGCTCTTAATTTCTTCACATATTAATAACATCAATTATTGAAATTAAAAATCATTTCATACGTTGGCTTTTGTTTGTTGATTTTGTTTGGCGGCTTTTCTATTATGGCTTATTTATTGCAGAAATTAAAATGATCTAAACACAATTTTCTGACTTCAATTCAATTTATTTTAAAAGGAATTTTATATTTTCAACTACAATACTTAAAATATGTAGTTAGTTACTTTGCTTTTAAAATGTATTGTTAGTAATTTTGCTAGAAATAATTATTATTCATCCTCTTTATATAACAATTTACTAGTTTCTAGTTTTACTACCAAAAAGTATTTTTATACTTTCAAATTGTTTGGCTTTAATTTAATTTTAATACCTATAAAGTGGTCTAACAGGAGATGGAAAGTGTGACACAGAGATCCGAAGGCAAATTGGCATGGCAAAGGAAGCGTTCCAGTAGTTGAGTAAAGTACTAAGGCACATAAAAATTCACTAGAAACAAAGAAGAGAGTGCTGTATTGCTATGTGATGTCAGTTTTTTAATACGGCAGTGAATGCTGGACAATATCATCGAAAATGAGGAAAAAATTGAAGCAACGGATATGTGGTTCTACCGAAGGATGCTGCGGATATCGTGGACCGAGCATTCGAGCAACGATGAGGTGTTGGAAAGAATGGCAACGAAAATAAACATAATATTGAGCATCAGGAAGAGACAACTGAAGTTCCTGGGACATGTTGTGAGGAAGGGGGGCTTGGAGAACCTGATACTGACATGCCAGACAGAAGGAAAAAGAGACAGAAGAAGACAGCGGATAACTTATTTGAAGGGCCTGAGCATGGGGAGGACAGAACCGGGGTTGCGAGGTGGAAAAGAAGAAAACATACTAAGAGCCACCAGGGATAGGGAGACGTGGGGGACCATGATCGCCTACGTCCTTATTGGACAGGGCACATAGAAAAAGAAGAATGTTTTGTTTAGTGATTCGATATTTGCCCACAGCTTGGGTCCTAACAGCTCCTAATACCGCTAAAATTTTGGCGTCTATATAACTTTACATCGTACGCTTAAGATCATTTAATTTACGAAAACAAAAAATGTATTTCCTTTAATGATGGAAATAAAAGTGTATTATCATGTCCGCTGATCCCTACTGCTTCATTTCAATAGGTGACACTAAAATTACTCCATACTCTGAGATTGAAATCACAAACAGACATTTCAAGGTAATATACTTCATACTTCACACGCTAAATCTAAACATCATATCCCACTTTAAATTATGGACGAAAGGATACGAACATGAATTCACGCATGGAAGCGTTAGATGCGTACACATATATGTGAATAATTAGAACTATTGCTCGATGATATTATCTCTGTTATACGTAACGTTTAATCTACAAATAGCTTCTATCTACTCATTTACTGTATACTGTCATATCATAAATATTTACGTCTTTGCATTTACATGTCAATTTATATATATATATATATATATATATATATATATATAAATAATAACTAAATAGACTGTAAGTATGTAGGCCGTAAATTTATACTAAAATAAACCTCCAAAAAAACCATTAACAAACAGAACCTAAATCCGTTACAATCCGGTGCACTAAGACGTCGGATAAATGGGGAGAAAAAAAAAGAAACCCGCGGAACAAGAAGAAAACATTCAATACTCCGCAGTAAAGAAAAAATCCCAAACGGAACTAAACACAAGAAAAAGTGCTCGATACAAAGTACAAAAGAAAATATACAAAATTAGAGGAAAGACACACAAAAATCTAGAGTGAGCCAAAACCTACCGCGGTTTCACACTACGGATCGTCAGGGCAAAGGCTTCTGCGTTCTACGGATTCTTCGTCTTGTTCTACGAAGACTTTTAACCTGAAAACTCAACGTACACCTCCTGTATGCAAATTTCTTTGCCCTGACGACCCGTAGTGTGAAACCGCGGTAGGTTTTGGCTCACTCTAGATTTTTGTGTATATATATATATATATATATATATATATATATATATATATATAGTCGTCATCAATATAAAACACTGTTTTAATGTATCACAGCTCATCTGTGTAGCAAGATATTTAGTTGCTTCTGGCCGGGATCGAATCTCGATCGATTTGCTAACCCCTAAACCATAAGCGCATTGAATCAGAGAAGATAAAATTTAGCATGTCATATATAAGCAATTTAGCGTGTGATATATAAGCAATATATACACACGCCAGTCACCGAAAGAACTTAATTAATTGCTGAAGAGTTATGCATAAATTACAAAAGTGGTAACGGTTTTTATTTAAATTTTCCTCTCTAGAGGAAAATATATATATATATATATATATATATATATATATATATATATATATATATAAGAATATACATATATCTTTTGTCTTTTCTCTTTCACCTCACTGAAAGAATTGAAAATCTCGTGAGGAGACTTTGATGGAAGGCCTACTTTTTCTGCGTTCTACGGATTCTTCGTCTTGTTCTACGAAGACTTTTAACCTGAAAACTCAACGTACACCTCCTGTATGCAAATTTCTGAACTCTTTTGAGAAGGACCTTTTCGACCTGATCCCCAAAATTAAATTTCGTGGGGCTTCTAATGAATTCCAGAACTTGTTAATGTCGGATATTAGAACCTTAAAAACTCTAAGTACATGTGGGTAAAATCGGACAAATCTAATAACATTTATAAATGTGATCCTTTATATTACGTAAGTATTCTTAAAAATAACATAACTAGTCATTACAAAGTAGACAGAAGAAACCTAACATTATCTGAAATTAATATAGATACAGCTAAATTTGCTAACGAATTAAATATTAGTGACAGAATTGTCAGAGTTTATACCAAAGAAGCTTACGTTTTATTTAAGGACAACAAACCAAACTTGCTAAACAAATTACAAACTAGACTGATTTTTTTTTAATCATTTCACCCCGAGCAAGGCAGAAATGCAACTGATGAGCGGTGGGGGGGGGTACATAACTGTACAAAGAATAATTAGAAAAGAGTGAGGAGTACAAACTAGTTAGAAAGAAGCAATAGAAAGCTGAGAATGCAGGTGCGATGACAGATACATAGGTGGAGAGAAATGGAAGGATATACGGGGGTGAGGGGAGAGCTAGAGTCCAGTGGTTAATAGATGAGTATTGACATTGCATTTAAATTTCTGGAGGTTGTAGCCGCCAGGAAAGTAAGAATATGGGAGCGAGTTCCACAGGCGGGAAGTGCGAGAGAAGAAGCTACAGGAGTAGAATTGTCGTCTGCGTTTGGCTAACCTGACTGTGACTGGGTGGGACCCAGTTGCCAGTCTGGTTGCACGAGTAAACACCTGTTGAGGAGGCACCAGTGACTTAAGTTCGTCCGAGCAGAAGTCATGAAAGTATTTATAGAACAGACAAAGGGAGGCCCCATTTCAACGGTGGGAAGTGGCTGCATTCGAGCCTCCAGAGCAGTACCTATCACATGGCAGACTCTCCTTTGGAGCCTGTCGATAACACTGAGGGAAACGGAAGGGGCGCTTGACCATAAATGGCAGCAGTACTCTATGCACGGACGGATGGTTGACTTGTATATATGCAGGATGGATTCAGGGGAAAAAAACATCCTGGCTCGACATAGTGACCCAACTTTCTTATCAGTAGATTTAGCTATGGATTCAATATAGTGGTTCCATTTGAGGTTTGAGGAGAGGGTAAGGCCGAGTAGGCGTAGTGTGTTGCTCGCAGGGGGAATCGCTTGGTCCATGCTTATGGGAGGCAGATGTGGTTGCCTGTGATGGTTGACAGACAACAGCTTGGTCTTAGACACATTGAAGTTGACAAGCCACTTCTTGCCCCAATTCACCACAGAGTGTAGATCCCGTTCAATAGTCAGCAGCGAGATTAAGTCTGTTCCTCACGACAGGTTTCTTACTGGTGCGGGATTATATTGTGGTGTCGTCTGCGTAGATGCCTACTTGGGAACTGATTTCATTTGCGAGGTCGTTGATGAAAATAAGGAAGAGCGTCGGGCCCAGGATAGAGCCGTGTGGGACACCAGCATTCGTGCTGTAGGATGAAGAGGCATGCCCATTCAAAACGACTCTCATTTTGCGGTTATTTAAAAAAAGATTGGATTAGGTCAAGCAGGCGACCGTTAATACCGTAACCCCGTAGATTTCATAGGAGGCCAGAGTGCCAAACCCTGTCAAAAGCCTTGGAGATGTCCAGAGCAACCGCGCGAGCCTCGTCAGACTCATCAAGGGCTTGGAGCATGTACTCCGTTACGGTTGTTAGCAAGTCGGCCGTGGACCTGGCAAATCGGAAGCCATATTGCCTGTCAGAGAAGAGTTTGTGGGCAGTAAGATGTTGAACTATTTCAGCATTGATTAGGGCCTCTACTACTTTCCGAATATCGGTAGAAGACTGATAGAACGATAGTTGGATGGATCCGAGGGTTCACCACAATTCTTATATACAGGCATAATTTCTAGGGAAATTCTAAAAAAAACTAATAGAAAGTTGTAATCGAATTTACAACCAAACCTTTGGAAAAGTTCTTCGGATACCATATACTGGTTTGATAACATCAGGTGAAGAGGCTCATCCCTTGTTTCCTGTTTAGGATGTGGTTCCCGACATTCTATTTTTCCAATCATTTTACTCTTAAGTAGCCCCATGCGCATCAGTGGCGTCACCGCCTTGCTTGGGGTGATATGATTAAAAAAAAACAATAATAAATCTAAGTCCACCTTCCCTAAATTCGATATTGTTGACTTCTATTCTTCTATATCTAAAGACCTTCTTGAAAGTTGCTTAAATTTTGCTAAAATTACGTGGATATTACTGATAGGGACTATAAGATTATCTTAGCGGCTAGAAAATCCATTCTCACCTTTAATAATTACACATGGACGAAAGGACCAAAGGATAGCTTTGATGTTCCTATGGGAGCGTATAATTCAGCCCAGGTAGCAGATCTTGTAGGTATTTATATTTTAGATGTTCTAAGGAAATTCAAAACAAATAGGCCTATATCGGGATGATGGATTAATATTTATCCGTACTTCCAATCGGCCCTCTACAAATAGAATACACAAAAAATATTTAGAGCCTTAAATTACCTCGGTTTTAAGGTTGAAGTTACTTCTAATCTTAAAACTGTAAACTATCTAGATATCACACTTAATTTAAATGATGGATCCTACCAGCCATTTCTCAAAGAAAATAATTCTCCCACTTATATTAATCCAACCACCCCAAAAATATTATAAAACAGATACCCAATATAGTGAGTAATAGAATTAACCAATTACCATCCAACGTTAAAACTTTCAACGCAAGTAAAGATATTTATAATAAGGCTCTTCAAAAAAGCTGATATAAGAAAAAATTAACATATAATAAACCAACAATAGACCCCGAATTATCCAAAAATAAAAATAAAGGAAACTCTAGAAAAAAGAAGATAATTTGGTTTAACCCACCTTATTGTAAATTAACTAATATCAATACTGGTAATATTTTCTCAAATTAGTAGATAAAAATTTTAATAACAGTAATCCTTTACGGAAAATTTTTAATAGGTACACGCTTAAAATCAGCTATTCTTTACCCCTAATATAGACAATAATAATAGACGTAATATTAATTCTGGGTGCGGAATTTTGAATGAATGCAGCTGTAGCTCTGCGGACGCCTGCCCGGTGGAGGGCAAATGTAAATCCACCCAGGTGATTTATGAAGCCCGCATTTCTGCATCAAGCAACAAAAATAACTACCGAACCTATATTGTTATGTCCGGTGGACCTTTTAAGCACTGGTATTCTTTTTCGAACCCGGGTCAAAAGTACCAGACAGCCCTTTCACAGATATTCTGGAATATGAAAGAAGAAGTGCTGGATCCTGTAATTAGTTGGAAACTAATAGGTTCAGCTCGTATTCCGAGGAACTTTCGTGAGAGGTGCTGTCTGTGTTTGCGAGAAAAAATTTTAATATTGAAGTATCCTTACCAGCACCTGCTCCTGAATTTTAGAAGGTAATTTATTAGTAAGTGCCGCCATAAAGCTAGCTTTGTGAACACTTAAATTTTAAATTTTAAATTCCTAATTTTTAGATTTTAGGATATTGAATTTAATGACTTTTGATAAATTAATTTAATTTACCTTTAAATAGTAATTTAACCATTCTACTTTCCTCTCACACTCTCCTTTAATTGTCTATTTTTATAAAACATGGATTCTTGTACCTACTCCCATTTTCCACTGTTAGCATATATATTTTTAATAACTTTTTTCACATCATAAATTTTATAAATTGTTCTATATAAAAAATATTTTAAATTTATATATAAAAAAAAATTTAAGATTATTTTTTTTTAAATTTATAATTTTCTTTAATTGTTATTTAGTTTGTCTATACCTAAAATCATCCTTAATTAGATTAACTTCATTAAATTTTTAAAATCTTATTTATATTTTTCCCGTAAATATACCTTTTCTAATAAGTCTCTTTTTCTAAAACTTTAACTCCTTTAAACATTTAAATTTAGATTTGTTTGACACGTATCGAGCGTTTCTATATGAAATTTTTCTTTTTTCTTTCTTTTCTTTTTTCCCCTTCTTTATTTTTTCACTATACATTTTTTATATCCCGCCCTGTTCTATTTTGTCTAACCCAATTCTCAATTTAACGAATTCCCTTCCTTATCCCTTTTTGTTTATTAAGCTAGTTATGCCAAATTTCTCATCAATTCACTTACAACTCTATCTAAAAGTAAAAGCCAAAATAGACTGATTTTCAAAAAAAATTTGTGACGTATATTTCTCAAATCTTAACTGTTATTTATTTTTTTATTTCTTTATCTTTTTTTATTTTTTTTATTTCTCCTTTTAATCTTATTTTTATTCTCATGTTGAATATAGACTGACAGTTGCTGAGGAGGCGTGAGATCTCTCTTAGAGATTTCATGTTGAAATGTTCATTCAACATTTTTGAATTTTGAAAATTTATTTTAATTTATATATATATATATATATATATATATATATATATATATATATATAACATTTGTTATTACCTAAATGGATGACAACTTTGGATTATCAGGGGCTGTAAGCTCGGATTTGTAGGTAGTTTAATAAATAACAACTCGGAAATAGAAACCGGATAGACGAATTTTAATTCTAGTCGGGTCCATTATACTCACAGATAAACTTGGGAAATCGATGAGTCTACATCTGTTCTCTCTAGCTATAGGTTAATTGGTAGATCACTAAATCAATATTATCTCCACATTTTCTTACAATCTAAAATATTTTTTGTCTTTAATTAGCCTGCAAAAGATTGATAAACAGGAAAAAGAATCAATCTAACCAATGTTCAGTCCCGACAAATGTTTATTAAATTCAATCATTGCTGAAAATGAGAGGAAATATATATCTGCTGCTGTTTTCGCATATCAATCAGGCGAGAAAGCTTTAGCGAGATTATTTCTGCACTCGTCATTTACGTCATTAGCCATTGTGATTTAATCTAATCTAAGAAGTGGTTTTGCTCTCCTTGTCTGAAGTGATTTCATGTGATACCTTTTCTTGTTTTTATTAGTTTCTATGTGCGAACTAAAATTTAGCATCAATGAATTAATCGTTCAATATTTCAGTGTGTGAAGTGATTTTGAATGTCAAAATGCATAGTTATTCTATTTAAAATACGTAACTTGATCTCTCGGGATAGGACAAAGCAAAGTGAGAAACGAGTTTTTCTGTAGTCGAATTTTTTTATTGTTTCTGTTCTTTTGTAAAATATGGCTATTTGAATAATATTAATGTTGACGAGTTCAGAAAAAATGGTGGATGAAGCAATAGTGTAACGTGATCGAGGTAAACTTTAAATGATAAACATGATAGATACAGCCTTGGGTTCTCGTCAGTTAATAGTCTTGTTGTTTATAATTTAGAACATCAGGAACTATACTGTACAAGTAATTCAGTCAATTTAGTACTATGCGTGATATACGCTTCGGCAATCATGTCTCAAAAAAATAAAACATGATTTCCTGGTCCAAAGATTTTCTCTCAGTAGTTTGTCATTACTTTCTGCGATAAACTGAGTACTAACTCATGCTATAGAACCCAATCAATCCTGCCAATTACCCCATAGCTGGAGGGAGAAGCGATAGATTAAGACCTTTTCTCAGGGGGTAGTCATGTATAAGGGAATGCAACAAATTCAACTGGGATTCGAACTTGGCACTCTGATTTATCGCTTCGAGTTGATATCTACTGCATCGCAATGCGCATCAGGCATAAGAAGTTTCACTAATTTTTTAATGATTTAAAACCAAGAAAGGCAACACAGCCACTAAGACATACGCCGTTACTGAATGTGAAAGAATATAATAAAAATAAAACTTTATTAAGAAGGAAGATAACGATTGACATTGTATTTAAATTTTAGAAGACCAAACTTGACTTGAAAAAGAAGTTGGAAGAGAGTTCGAGAAATGCGAGTAAAGAAAATCTTAGTATAAAATTTACGGTTACATCTAACCATTACAACCGTAAGACTATGAGATCTTGCCGATAGTCTTGTGCAGAGTTTAAATTTATAGAATCTAGATTGCATAGCATAATTACTTTGAACTTATTTATAGAAAAGGAATAAAGAAGCCACATTACGAATGTAGGAACTATATATCAGATTTTTTTATCTAAATATATAGCAGGTGCTCCAGAGCATATGTGGCAACAAATTAAAGCCTACCTTTTTATGCTGTTTCTGCACTAAAATTTATTTGCAGTTTCTGCTCCATCATTTCAATATAATGTCTCCTGTCTTGAGAAATATTTAACTTATAATCATGTGGCAACATATCAAGGGTATATAATGGGTCAAAGTCTTGTATTCTGATCCTACAGCGTACATTCTGACCTAGTGAGGTCGAGTATTGCAATGAAGCAGAATTGTAACTCGTCGATTAACTTTTGTCGGTCGCACTTTGCTTAACAGAATATACATTTCATTCAGTTGATGGGAATAATCATCGACAGTGATACTCTGGTCAGATTCCAGAACGTTGTAATAAAAAATGGCAATGGTAGACTAAAAGACAATCACCAACAGACTGTCCACAACAGACAATCGCCAGCAGACAATCACCATAATATTTTATTGGCATAATTTTGTTTGGATCATTTGTCATAACAAAACCATTGAGCCAATCATTTCTGATCGCCATAGATGATAAATTTGAAAACACAAATTACTATAGGAACAAGAAAGATTAATATTTCGAATTTTGAAGATGGAGTAACGAATACGCTTCAAAATATTAAACTCTGACTTTCAGTTTTTTTTAGGTAGAACACATTAATAGAGTTTTTACACCTTCCAATTTTCTAGAGACGGATTAATACCTTTCCCAAGGGTATTTGCGCGTAAGTGAATGCAAGGAATTCAACTGGAATTCGAATTCGGCTCCCCAATTTATCGTTCCGAGCCGATATCCACTGCGCACATCCTGAATACTAGACACTCTCCTTACATGTTCGGAAATGTTATGAAGTGGCGTGAAAAGATACGGCACATCATAGATGATAAAAATATCATGGAAAAAACATGCAATGTTGAAGCTTTAAGGAAAACAAAAACTACAAGTAATCTGGATAAGTTCAATGTTCTGGAGTATTTCACATGCACAGGTCATATTTTAGGTAAAACGAGTTATAAATAAAACAGCGATAAAGATAATTATCAGGTCTAGAATAATTATCAGGTCTAGAATAATTATCAGGTCAAATGCTTATATTGAAGGTTATATTAAATAGTAATATTACACAATTCCTTATAAATAAATAATAATAGAAGAATCAATAATTTAGATTGAAGATTATAACACTTTATACTATAAAGATAAATGTAGTAACTGAAGAATTTCTTCCTAAAGAATTTCTTCCTAAAGAATTTCTTCCTAAAGAATTTCTTCCTGAAGAATTTCTTCCTAAAGAATTTCTTCCTGAAGAATTTCTTCCTAAAGAATTTCTTCCTGAAGAATTTCTTCCTAAACTTTTGTTTGAAATAGTGCGGAAGATCAACAACGTTTAATATTCACGTCAAATTTACCTCTGTTTTAGAAGCAATTGAAAGTCCTCAAATGGCCTAGTCTCTATTATTTACTAAAATTCTTTTTGATTTTGTAACGCTAGACTTAGCCTTACGCCTCTTTCTATCTTTGTATGTCTGCTGAATGTAAGACAACGATGTGTCTTTTCAACGGATCTGTTCAACTTGTACAGCGAGAATATTTTGAGGACCATAGAAGTTATGCCTATATCATCACAGATAAAGGAAAAAATTGAAACAGCTGAAATGTGGTTCTACAGAAGGATCCTGCGAATATTATGGATCGAGCATGATGAATTCTTAGAAATGTTGGAAACGAAAAGGATGTTAATACTGAGCCTATGCCTATCGGAGTCTACAATTTAAACAACCTAAGGTACGCAGATGATACAGTGCTGATAGCAGACACAGAAAGGAAACTACAAGACCTCCTACAGAAGGTAACTGAAGAGAGTGATAAGAAAGGACTACAAATAAACTGCAAGAAAACCGAATGCATGGTCATCAGTAAAATGGCAACCCAATATACCAAACACAGGTCGGGGATACTAGAAACAAGCAGGTACAAAAATTTAAATAGCTAGGAAGTGTTATAACAGGAGACGGAAATGCGACACAGAGATCCGAAGGCGAATTAACATGGCGAAGGAAGTTCAGTAAAGTACTAAGAAACAGGACAATTTTGCTAGAAACAAAGAAGAGAGTACTGGATTGCTATGTGTTGTCAGTTCTTCACTATGGCAGTGAATGTTTGACAATATCATCACAGATAAAGGAAAAACTTGAAGCAGCTGAAATGTGGTTATACAGAAGGATCCTGTGAATATTATGGATCGAGTATGTAAGCAATGATGAGTTCTTAGAAATGTTGGAAACGAAAAGTATGTTAATACTGAGCATCAGAAAGGGACCGCTGAAGTTCCTGGGACAATCAATGAAGAAGGAGAACCTGATACTAACAGGCCAGATAGAGAGAAAAAGAGACAACGGATAACATATTTGAAGGACCTAATCCGGTGGATGATGGAATGAGGGTTGCATGGTGTAATAGCAGAAGGCGTGCTAAGAGCCCCCAGGGATAGGGAAAAGTGGAAAGTCATGATCGCCTACGTCCTGAAGGGACAGGGCACATAGAAAAGAAGAACGTTAGACCGCAAATCTTGAAGAAGGATGGTTGTCAATAAGAGCTACATGTTTCACTCGCATGGAGTTATTTTTATTCATGGATATGAAAAAAACAGTTTTAACCTTGTTTGCAAAACAAAAAAAAAACGAGAGTGTAAAGAGTCAGAAGGGATTAAGATTTATAACAGAATAAGACATTTTACAGATTCATATTTTTCTGATAATAAAAACAGATGAAGCATAATCGACATGATATTTTTATTACTTTGTTTGAGTTTAATATAAAATGATAGTAATGACGTGATTAAAAGGAGTCATTAACATAATATCAGTTAGTTAAATGCCATACGTAATAAACGCTTACACGATTATATCTCGAATGAGCAGAAGATTTTCCTGCTCTAGATTGCCATTAATTTCTGCGGTGGACTTATTGCCAACCGATGATATCAATCTACATCTCTCCTGCTATGTAATTCATAACTAGAGAGAGAATAAAATGATTAATACCTTTCCCTAGGCATTTACGTGTAAGCTGAAATTCGAACTCGACCCTTTGATTTTTCTTCTGAACCGACATCCACTGCACCACAACGCCCATATAATGTGGCCACTCTTAATTAATGATCGTTCATTTAAACTCTTCTTCTGATTAAAAAAATAATATCCACCATCGTCTACATGATCATAGCAATTAATTTTTTTAATATCGCCATTGGTACCACAAAGCGGCCGAAATGCGATTTGATGTAGCATTGATGTTTGGTGGCTCTTGTCAAAACGCTAATATAAACACAAACACACACACGAGCGCGAAAATGTGTGTGTGTGTGTGTGTGTGTGTGTGTGTGTGTGTGTGTGTGTGTGTGAAACAGAGAACGAAAAGAAGTAATAAAAAACAAACCAAGTCTCACGAAAACGACTGTTTGGGTTGCACCTGCTAGTCAATGCAATGAATCAGTCGCTTGGAAATAATACACGCTGCAAAAAAATGAAGGAAGACAGAAATAAACGACTAAGTAAATTAACTTGTTAATTATGGCGGGCTGTTTCTATGTCCATGAGAGAAATCGAATCAGTGCACTCACAACGCTTCTGACTTCTTGGTTGGACAAAAGCCAGATTCATTCTGCTCGGTAAAACGGAGTCATATGATACCGATTCACAGTGAGTGTGCCAGTTAATGTTGCGACGGATAAAGACCGGTAGCAGTTGGTTCTAAGTTTGAATTCCTGCAAATATTGATTGGAAAACTGCAGTGTTTTTATTGCTTTCCAATATAAGATTTAAATATTTCATGATTGTATGCATACATCGCACAGAACAGCCCACGCATAATGAAATACTTACAAATATAGCTTAAAGAACTGTTTTAAAGTTATTTCATAAACCTCGCATATTAAAGCACGAAGTGAGAAGAGGGAAACACCCAACATAGATTTAAATCGCTAAAATTAATAATATTCCGCTGTTAAATATTTCTTTTAATTAATGTTAAGGCCCTTAAGTAATTTGTTGTATCACGTCACGCGTTTCTCGACGTCAAGCGCAAATTCGTGTTGAAGCTAAATAGATAAAGGAATATAATTTTCACAGAATAAAAGTAAAGAATTCTAATTTTTAGAAAAAAATAGCGAAACAACGGCAGTCATTGTCTTGGATGCTTTGGGTACCACAAAATGGTGTAATGGTTAGCATGCTTGTCTCATTAGAGTAGTGAGTCCGACTCTAATTTTTCAACCTAATATACGAATATAATGCCAATACATTCGGCCTGGTGCAACCTCTAAGTGTCGCTTAGAAAATCAGTTATCTCGTATTGTTATAGACATATATTTTTATTCCTCGTCGGTGACACTTGTGTGGAGTAGGAGAGGAGCCGGAGACAGAAGAGGCCGTCGGGATTCGTTAGTCTCTTTAGCCAAAAATTCTAGACGTCATATAGTCTTAAAAGTCCCATGCATTTTTTTCATTTTCAGGTTGTCGCTTTGTTGACGTTATCTACGGCCTGATGTATCTATCAATCACCCCCACACGCTGGTTATCAAATTTCAAGCCTGTGGTCGCTTGTGCTTTTTGTTGTTACACAATCTTGATATTATCTAATGTTGGTTATATCTATCAACCATCATTGTCCTTTGTTGACCTTACCTACGATAGTATAGTCCAAGAATCTTTCGGTACGAAGAAAAATGACCTAAAGACCGATAGGCATAATATAGCAGTACAATAATGTGAAAGCCAAAATAGATTATAATATACTAAGAACCTGGGAACACAAATAATGCTAATTGTGAATACAGTATATATATATATATATATATATATATATATATATATATATATTTTAATCATTTCACCCCGAGCAAAGCGGAAACGCCACTGATGTGCAGGGGGTTACATAAATGTAAAAAGATTAATTAGAAAAGAGTGAGGAGTACAAACTAGTTAGAAAGGAACAATAGAAAGCTGAGAAAGCAGGTGCGATGACAGATACATAGGTGGAGAGAAAGGGAAGGTTATACAGGGGTGGGGAGAGAGCTAGAGTCCAGTGGTTAGTAGATGAGTATTGACTTTGCATTTAAATTTCTGGAGGTTGTAGCCGTCAGGAAAGCAAGAATACGGGAGCGAGTTCCACAGGCGGGAAGTGCGAGAGAAGGAGCTGCAGGAGTAGAATTGTCGTCTGCATTTGGCTAACCTGACTGTGACAGGGTGGGACCCAGTTGCCAGTCTGGTTGCAAGAGTAAACACCTGTTGATGAGGCATCAGTGAGTTAAGCTCGTCCGAGCAGAAGCCATGAAATTATTTATAGAACAGACAAAGGGAGGCCACATTTCGACGATGGGGAAATGGCTGCAGTCGAGTCGCCAGATCAGTACCTATCACATTATTTATTTTATTCAAAGTGGTTCCTATTCTGGCAGGAATATATCAAATATATTGTTGTGTCGGGGCTCCTACCATGTGAGATATGGTCGCCCCGGATGTATAAAAGAGAATGTAGGTTTTGCAAGGAGAGTAGTCATTATCACAGACTTCGTGAAATAACATCTACTACTAAGAGAGACAGTAAATATTGAATATATCTCTTGGTTGTATCTCTTTGGTAATAAAGTATTTTATCTACATTTCACTGTGTATCTCTTCATTCCACGATACAACACATATATATATACACATGCATTAATTAATTTCACATCTTTAGTGCAACAGCAGGTTTTATTTTAGAAATCATAGTAATGCTTTTGAATAAAATCGGGAACAGTAAATCGATATTGTTTCCCTTTTGTGCAGTCATTTATTACAACTTTATCCTTTTCTTTTTGGAAGCTATTCGTTATATCAAGAAAGGCGCTAACCAATGTAAGAAAGGGCTTTTAAGCTGTTAATTGTGGACAACAAATGGTTGCGTGCTTTTGATCTCGAGCCATTGTAAGGGTCAAAGGGTTTAAAAGCAATTTATTTCTGCACTGATTTGTTTAAAGCTATGGCAAGCATTCTAGACTCACTTAACCCTACGGAGTACGATAGCCTTAAGATGATTAACACTTACAGTGTGGGATCGGTAATCGCTTCTGTTATCTATTACAGGCATTTAAGAATGCCTATAATAGACAGCAGATGGCTTTCTATATTTAATACTTCTCGCCTCCATTTCTCGCATGGTCATGTGTGACATCAGCAGTGCGATTTTCACTTCCAATATCCCGTACGAGCGTGTTCGCCGTTTCTTTGAAAATCTTCCATGCAAACAAAATAGACTACTACTATTGTTCATCTGAGAACTGTTTAATACACTTAATATAATTGTCATCTTCGAAAATGGCTGATGTAAGCCGAAAGCTCGGGAAGGATTAAAAAACATATATATTTATTATGATTTTTTTCTTCTTTCAACGATAAGCTTATCAGACGACATCAAAAGAATTTACATAAAATAAACATACGAAACCTATCTGTACTATTTAATAAAACATGCATCAATATATATATATATATATATATATATATATATATAATTCGTCCATAAATTATGTGGGCATTTTATTCTATTGTAAATAAAAATACAGTAATAAATTCTTTGAAGTGCACACGGACTTTATGGACACCACATATATATATATATATATATATATATATATATATATATATATATTAATAGTAGCAAGAACTAATGGAATGAAACACCACAGTTTGTAGTATTTACTTTTTCCAGTGCTCGATACGAAATAGAGCAATATTTTTAGTAATAGTCTTATTATTGGAGTTTATAATAAAAGCATTTTATTGCTACACAAGATCACCTCATACAGACCAAATGATTCAGAATATAATAACGGTGTTCTCACAGGCGTTCTATGTCCACCCCGATATCGAGCACTTTACGATAAAAACAAAACTTGGTTTTGAAAATATATTTTATCATTAAAACATTTACTAAAGTTTGTTTTTATCTTTAAACACTCTATCTCAAATAATTAGCAAATATTCCCCCCAAATATATATATTGCTTGAATCTATAATAACGGTGTTCTCACAGGAGTTCTATGTCCACCCCGATATCGAGCACTTTACGATAAAAACAAAACTTGGTTTTGAAAATATATTTTATCATTAAAACATTTACTAAAGTTTGTTTTTATCTTTAAACACTCTATCTCAAATAATTAGCAAATATTCCCCCAAAATATATATATTGCTTGAATCTATAATATATATTTAAGCAACTTTACTTAATTAAAAAAAAAAGGCGTATTCAACTTAAGGGAGAAATTCAGTGCTTTCATATTCATACTAAGTATAAGAGCAATGAGAACAGTCTAAACCCATAGAATAAATAAGAATTTCAGTTCAGTGTTCATTGTAGGTCACCCGAATCGATATACACCTGACGAAGATCAGAGCATACAACCCGCAAAATATAATGATATCAACAATATCGATGATGACTGTGGCGCAGTGGAGATCGACTTGGAACAAGAGGTCAGAGTGCCGAGTTCGAATTCCAGTTGAATTCATTGCATTCACTTCCGTACAAATACCCTTGGGAAACGCATTAATCAGCCTCTTCTTTCCAGTTATGGGTTAAATAAAAGGACAGACTGGGTTCTATAGCCTCGGCTAGCAACCAGCCTACCAGAGAAAGCAATGGCAACCTACTGCGAGATAATCTGCCCAGTCAGTCATGTCTCTTTCGAGACATGATTGCCCAAAGCGTGTATCACGTATGGCAGTTAGCTGACTGAAAATTAGTCATTATATGTCATAGGTGCTTCGCGCAGAATATTTTTCACTGTAGATTGCCATTACTTGATGCAGAAAACTTGTTGCCAGCTTTAGAATCCAATCTGTCCTGCTATTTAGCCGATAGCTAGAGGTAAAAGTGATGGATAAATACCTTTCCCAAGAGTATTTGCGCGTAAGTGAATGCAACGAATAAAATGGAATTCGAACTCGGCTCTCCGACTTCTGGTTCTGAATTGATACCCACTGCACCACAATGAACAACGAACTCTAACATAAATAATGACAATAAAGATAACTTCTTATAGCAGAGATTCAAACAGAAATCCTAACAAGTTGTATCTTCTAAATAATTAGAAAATGGAAAAATATACTGCGAAGAAAAAAGCTTTTCGGTAGAAAGAAAAACTAATTGTTTATAAGTAATAAAAATTGATTGACTACTCGTTTCGAACTATGTTCATTCGGTAAATGTATGAGCTAATCTCTTTTAAATACGTCGCGACAAAAATATTTTATATCTTAACCCCACAGAGAAAAGCAATTATGTTGCGTAGACATTGCTTACAGTTTGAAGCAAACAGCCTCTATCCTGTTGCTTTCTCTTTCTCTTGTCACTCTTTTCCTCTATCCGTCTTGTGAGCATTAGCTTCATCAAACCGTCTATCCTCACTACATATACTAGAAACTTGGGCTATATTTTCCTGATGTAAAGCATTAGATTCTTTTTCGTTTCCATCCTATGGAATACTGCTGCCATTTATGGTCAGGTGCCCCTGCCGTTCTCCTCAGTGTTCTTGACAAGCTCCAAAGGAGAGTCTGTAATGTGATAGGTACTGATCTGGCGACTCGACTGCAGCCACTTCCCCATCGTCGAAATATGTGGCCTCCCTTTGTCTCCTTTATAAATACTTTCATGGCTTCTGCTCGGATGAGCTTAAGTCACTGATGCCTCCTCAACAAGTGTTTACTCGTGCAACCAGACTGGCAACTGGGTCCCACCCATTCACAGTCAAGTTAGCTAAATGCAGACGACAATTCTACTCCTGCAGCTTCCTCTCTCGCACTTCTCGCCTGTGGAACTCGCTCCCGTATTCTTGCTTTCCTGACGGCTACAACCTCCAGAAATTTAAATGCAAAGTTAATACTCATCTACTAATCACTGGACTCTAGCTCTCTCCCCTCCCCTGTATAACCTTCCCTTTCTCTCCACCTATGTATCTGCCATCGCACCTGCTTTCTCAGCTTTGTTGTTCCTTTCTCACTAGTTTGTACCCCTCACTCTTTTCTAATTAATCTTTTTACATTTACGTAACCCCCTGCACATAGTGGCGTTTCCGCTTTGCTCGGGGTGAAATGATTAAAAAAAAACCGAATCATTGCTCACATGTATATCCATGGTATCCTCTGTAAAACCACA
This sequence comes from Ascarosepion bandense, assembly GCA_037127315.1. Lineage (NCBI taxonomy): Eukaryota > Metazoa > Mollusca > Cephalopoda > Sepiida > Sepiidae > Ascarosepion > Ascarosepion bandense. Next base: position 21,623 of record JBBBDQ010030166.1, read on the forward strand.
TTTAGGTTGATTGAAGTATTTATCTCACCTTTGATGTGATTGTCCAGCTATTTTTGCCACGTTGAAAGACCATTGCAGTCCAGTAATCTCTTCGTTGTTTCAAGAGAAATTTTTTTGTCTCTCAATATACTATTTTATCGTCTGTAATTAATCCTTGATCATCGACTAATGACTTATAGTTAGAAATGAATTGTTTTTGACAATTGTAAAAAACCGGATCAATCACTTGATCATGAAGAAAGGACGTTAACACTTGCTAAATTGAAAATTACACCAACAAATCTTTAGACTGGTAGTCTGGTGATCCGTCATTGCTGTTTACAATTCTCTCTTTCCCAAATTTAACTAAAGATAGATTGCCATCAGCTAAATTAAACACACATTGCAAAATGCAACCGACACTGGTTTCTCATAGAGATTCAATTCTGCTTACTGAAAATGATCAGTTTTATGTTGCCAAGATGAGGCTGCAGTGGCTTACTGTCTTAGAATATGAGACTTTACCACGTCCACAATATTCCCCTGCTGACTGGCACATTTTTACGCATTCTAAAATGTTTTGCAGTTCTTACAATAGTGTAGAAAATCGATAATATATATATATATATATATATATATATATAAGGCAAGATGTTTGTGTGTGTGCCTGTTTATCTGTCTCTATGTCTTTTATACAAATCACAATTTTTATCCGACTCTCAACAAAATTCAAACAAATATTCTTTAGGCTGAGTCTGAGCTCCAGGAGTATGGATTAGTTTTAAAGCTTTCATTACAGTCGAGCAACGCCGGGCTATACTGATAGTAAACCTATAATCCGAAAGCAGAAATATATAAAAGTCCAGAGCTTGTATTTTGACTGCATTAAACACTGTTTAAATACATTAATTAACGAATAAATTTGATTTTAACATCGTATATTAGTTGCCATATAACCTAATAACTTACAGTATAATGTAACCTATCGTATATTGTATCTCTTCATTAGCACATGATGTACCTTAAAAAACTCAAAATACATGTAAATAAATGGAGAAATACTTTGGTTTATGTGTTTTGAAAAACTGTATGAGAAATAGTTATTTTAATCTGGACTGGAACAACAATATTCTGGTTTCAATTCAAAAAGTTGAAACTGTTTTTTATATGGTTTTTCTCCGGAGAAAATTCTTATTAGCAATTCAAAATTACTGTTAGTTTTACTCTTAGTAAAGCTCTTCGTATTAACCTAGTAGGACCTACTCTTTGTTATGTGTGCTGTACAATCGGTACAATATTTGCGAAAAATGCATTTTTAAAATCATATTTCCTGTATATAATTTATCAGACTATTATTTTGAATGTCTCATTTGGCAGGAAAATGTGTTCCAAATTCTGCTTAATTCTGTTCGAGACAGGTGCTTCCAACCTCTACCTTGCATGTGCATTATCGGATTAAGAAAGAGATGCATAAAACCTGATTTACATATTCAGATCTTGAGATAACATTGTGCATTCATAAAACAAACTTGTTCAATGTTCAGTCACAAAATGTAATATAAACAAACGCTGCTTTGAACTGTGATGTTTTTTTTTATTATAGTAAGAGTAGAATATAAAAGCTTAACACAGAAGGAAGGCGAACTATGAAAAATTCTTCTCGAATATTTACTAGATAACTATTGTTTTTCTAAGAAAAAAAACATCATGAAGTTTGCGTATATACCCGTGTCTTTTTACTATGAAAATAAGCTATTTCATTGAGCTAACCGTAAGTCAGTTAAGTGCCATATGTGAAACACGCTTGGGCGATCATGTTTTGAAAGAGAAATGACTGACTGGGCAGAAGATTACCCAGCAGTAGGTCGCCATTGCTTTCTGCGTTAGACTGGTTGCCAGCCCAGGCTATAGAACCCAATCTGTCCTGTTATTTAATCCATAACTGGAAGGAAGAGACGGATTAATACGTTTCCTAAGTGTATTTGCGCGTAAGTGAATGCAATGAACTCAACTGGAATTCGAACTCGGCTCCCCTATTTCTCGTTCCGCACATCCTAATAAACCTACGCCACTAGTAAATCTAGAATAAGTTTCAGATATGCCTCTTCATAACTACATATTGTCCAAGAAAATTATTAAAAAAATAACAGTTCATGGCTATGAATGAATAGCCTTCAATGAGATGCCAACATAAAAAAGAAGTTGATCCGAAGTACCATGGCAGTTTCTGGGTTATTATATTAGATCCAGTACCTCGTCAACGTATTAACGTAATTTATTTCCTAAATCTATTCATCATTTTCTAACATTCCGTGTAAAACATCACATTTACATGTAAGAATATTTATTCATTTCTTTAAAAAGCCGGGAGACAATTGTATGCAAAGAATGACGGTATTTTAACTTATGACGTACATGTAAATTTACTTTACGATTTACCAACGTTTATAAAATCAATGCATACTGAGAAATATAACTTTTCATGCTTCACTTTGCATCTAGATGTCGGTAAATTAGATACAGTGTCAATTATTTGTACGGAAGATCTCCCAAATCGGTAAAATAGATACAGTATCGCTTGTTTGTACGGAAGATCTCCAAAATCAGGAAAATAGATACAGTGTCGCCTGTTGGTACGGAAGATCTCCAAAATCGGTAAATTAGATACAGTGTCGGCTATTGGTACGGAAGATCTCCAAAATCAGCAAAATAGATATAGTGTCTGCTATTAGTAGGGAAGATCTCCAAAACTGGTAAAATAGATACAGTGTCGCCTGTTGGTACGGAAGATCTCCAAAATCAGCAAAATAGATACAGTGTCTGCTATTAGTAGAGAAGATCTCCAAAATCGGTAAAATAGATACAGTGTCGGCTATTGGTACGGAAGATCTCCAAAATCAGCAAAATAGATATATGTGTCTGCTATTAGTAGGGAAGATCTCCAAAATCGGTAAAATAGATACAGTGTCGCCTGTTGGTACGGAAGATCTCCAAAATCAGCAAAATAGATACAGTGTCGGCTATTGTTACGGAAGATCTCCAAAATCGGTAAAATAGATACAGTGTCGGCTATTGGTACGGAAGATCTCCAAAATTAAACGTTCTTGCTAGACAAAAATTGTTTCAAGAAAAAATTCATTGCCCTTCGTTATTGTGCATGATGATGATATGAAAAGCCATGCATTTAATACGGTTAAACTGCGAGTGAGTATTACTGAGAGTAGTAGCTTCAAGCGTAAATGAAGTCAATGATTATGCCAAAGCAGCTATTTAACGATAGCTAAAGTTATGTAAAAATGTGCGCATGTACAGAAAATTTGAAGCTTTCAATTTACATTTTATATTAACGATTAACTGAGCTAGGATAATATGAAAAGCTTTTCCAGAACTAGTTAAACATAAACCCATGGGTTCCCGATCTCTCTTAACATCTTCAATTAACGTTTGTCTTTCCTACTTATTTACAGCATATGCCCTTCTCGCTTCCTCTCTATACGCCTTACAACAACATCATTTAGTTAACCTCAGTCTTGAGAAGCTCCTGCACCTTGTAATATTTCCCCGTGCACTGGATACTGCTGCCATATCTGGTCTGGTGCTCCTTCTATCCACCTAAGTGTCCTTGACAAAATCCAACAGTGAATCTGTAATGTGATCAATCCCCATTTGGCAGCTAGGATACAGTCGCTTTCTCACTGAGGCAGTGTCTCTTCTACAAATACTTTCACGGCTTCTGCTCCAATGAACTTAGCTCACTGGTACCTCCTATATATGAATTTCATCAAGCTTCAAGATTAGCAGATAGGTCCCGATCTTTTAATGTGAAACCAATAAACGGTAAATGCAAATTCTACTCCAATAGCTTCTTCTCTCGCCCTTCCCGCCTGTGGAATTAATTTCCGTTTTCTTGTTTTCTCGACTGCTACAATCTTCAGGAATTCGAATGTAAAGTCAATAGTCATCTCATGTCTCACTAACTTGCATCCTCTCTCTCATGCTTCTTTCTCCTTCTACCCCACTCTCAGCAAGTATTCTCATCCTTCTCTTGCCCTTTTCATGAAACCCCTGTAATCTGTCACTCTTTTTCATAACATTACTCCAATGTAACCCCCTGTACAACAGTGGCAGTAAAATGCCTTGCTTGGCGCCACACGATTATAAACATAATGGGCTACCAGATAATTCAAATTTGAGTAAATATTTCTTTGTTTATATTTTTCGAAAAAATGGTTCAAAATGTCGTTAAACGTGGAATTTTCTACAGTATTCCTATGTTATTTTAGAAGGCAAAACCGAGAAAACATAAGTCAAGTAATTTACATTACTAGTCTCTGAAATGAATACCTTTAGATATTTTCAGTTTCTTAAAAAGAATTTAAATTACTTTAGTTAATAAAGATAGAAAGATGAACTTTCATTTACCGTAAGTTCAGTTGATGGCTTTTTCTAATTCTTTTTTTTTTTTAATCATATAACCCCAAGCAAGGCAGTCCACTGCCAATATAGTGCATGGGGCTACATAGAGCGATTGGGTATAGGAAATGTCAGAGGGATGGTGATAGACGAGTTAGGAAGTGAGTTGGGGGGAATGGGTGTGAGTTAATGTGTTAGGAGGTGACTATTGACCTTACATTTAAACTCCTGGAAAGTGCGAGAAAAGAAGCTGTTGGAGTAGAAATTGCGGTTATATTTCATCGGTTTCACTGAAAAGGGGTGGGACTTATTTGCCAGTATAGTCTCTCGTGCAAATTCACACCTAGTGGGCACCAGTGATTTAAGTTCGTCCGAGCAGAAGCCGTGAAAGTACTTATAGAAGACGCACAGGAAAGCCACTTCACGCCGGTGAGAGAGTGACTGCAGGCGGACAGCTAAGTCGGTATCGATCACATTACAGATTTCTCCGCTGTAATTTGTCAAGAAGCCCGAGGAGAATAGCAGGGGCAACCGACCAGATGTGGCAGCAGGATTCAATACACGGGCGGACGGTAGATTTATATATGTGCAGGATAGATTCAGGCGGAAAGAATTTCCGGGCCCTGCACAGGGAACCGACCCTCATAGCAGCGGATTTAGCAATGGATTCGACGTAGTCATTCCATTTGAGGTCCGTTGAGAGTGTCACACCAAGCAGGCGTAGTGAATTACTCTCTGGGAGGCAAGCCTGTTCCATGCTAATGGTAATTTCTTTTTAATACTTTATGTTAAGAAAGGTATATAATCAGATGGTTTCGCAAACAAAATATTTAAATATGTTATAAAATGTGTGCTCAATAAACAAATGATGAAAACTAATGAATAGGAGTTCTCTAAATCCATATTACTCAAACTTGCTATTTTGCTGAAATTAACTTACTTATCACAAAAAGCGACATCTGGTCATGATCTAATTCACTATCAAGTAGCAATAAACAACTAAGCATACTTTCATAATTTATACTGTTCGGCTTGTTTTCCTCACCTTTATTGTCATGTTTACGAAGTTTCGGCCGCTGTACTCTCCGGCCTTCTTCAGGTGCAAGGAATTTTGAACCGAACTCTTTATTTCGCTTACTGGGTTATAGCATTCTCATTCCATGTGCCAAGCAACTTCCGTCTTAGTTTAGACTCAACTCTCTAAATTATCTGGTCAACACTGCTGTAGCCAGGTATTGAACTCACAATTTTTGGGGTCAAGTCACTGTAACTGACCAACGTCTATACCCATTGAGCCATGTGTCCTAGAGGGTATCCTTGAGTCCACTTTCCAAGTCAATAACCTTTATGCTAGCCGCGAATCCTATCTGGACTCTCTACAGGAGGTAATAACGTCGAGACCATAATATGCGCAGATGAGGCTCTGGCAAATTAATGAAAAAATCTAAAATACACTAGTAAGGAAAAGCCATAAGAAAGTACTATCTGTTGACTATAAGACAAAATACAAGTTTGAAATCAAAAGAAACGGCCTAGAGTTTCATTACAAGAACGTCATAAAAAGGCATGGGATGGTAACAGGAAGTGGTACACAGAATTTCAAATGCTGAGAGGATTATGTAAATTCATCGTTCAGAAAACTGTGGAACGTATTAAGTAAGCAAAACATGTCTTAAGAATCAAAGAAAGATGGCTGCATCTCAGTTAATACTGGACAATTTCTTCATCGACGAAGATTGTTTTGTTTGTTTTGTTTTACGGCATAGCAACGTCAATGGGTTATTCAATACCGAAAATTTTTTTAGAAAAGGTTTGTATGAATAGAATATACTTTCATTGTTAAGTGGGTTTTGTTGAGAGTCAGATGTATTACTGGTAATATTTTTTTCCTTCACGTATTTTTGTTGGTAACATTATTCCTTCAAAACGTTTTGTTGGTAATATTTTTCATTGAAAAACATTTTGTTGGTAAATACTTTCATAGCATTCTGAACTCGGTTTGGTGGGTTAATTATTTACCCATAGCTGGAACCGTAACAGGTGCTACCACTGCGGGTTAGGGTGGACCTGGGAACAACAGTAATTAAGAGGTGGTTCCATGCTTCTCATAACCTCCCAATCAGAGGCCTTGTTGATGGATGCAGTTTACTGTCATATCCAGGACCTCATCGACGAAGAGACTTGAAGCTAATGAAACATGGGCTTACCTACGAATGCCGAGATTAATTCATATGAGCAAGAGAGGGGATGTAGGGAAAAGAGAGACTACGAAATAACTTTCAATAACAGTCACAAAAGAGCAGAAAACATAACTTGGAATATTAATGACAAGAGAATCGATCTCTACATTATTATCGAATCTAGCATGGAATCTCGGTTAGTCACTTTCCCACCCACGTAACTTTATTTCTATTTCAATAAATATTTTCATCAGAATTGTTGTGATAAACTTTCCTCTTAAGTACCTCGAAATCATAATTTTAAAGCCAGTACTAGATTGGCAGATAGGTCTCACTATTATCTTTGAAGTTGCTAAATATACTTTTTTTTTTAATCATTTCACCCCGAGCAAGGCGGAAAGGCCACTGATGTGCAGGGGGTTACATAAATGTAAAAGGATTAATTAGAAAAGAGTGAGGAGTACAAGCTAGTTAGAAAGGAACAATAGAAAGCTGAGAAAGAAGGTGCGATGACAGATACATAGGTGGAGAGAAAGGGAAGGTTATACAGGGGAGGGGAGAGAGCTAGAGGCCAGTGTTTAGTAGATGAGTATTAACTTTGCATTTAAATTTCTGGAGGTTGTAGCCGTCAGGAAAGCAAGAATACGGGAGTGAGTTCCACAAGCGGGAAGTGCGAGAGAGGAAGCTGCAGGAGTAGAATTGTCGTCTGCATTTGGCTAACCTGACTGTGACTGGGTGGGACCCAGTTGCCAGTCTGGTTGCACGGGTAAACACCTGTTGAGGAGGCATCAGTGACTTAAGCTCATCCGAATAGTTGTTTCACTCACCTCTTCTCACCTCTCTATTCAAGCTTCTTGTCTTCTGTCAACTCTGTTGTTCAATCCTTAGAAATATTTAATCGCAGGAACAATTTACTTCTTTTACACTTTACTTATGTTGAAATGATTAAAACAAACAAAGAAACCTAATTAACGTTGTCCGAATAAATGAAAACCACAAATGGCAAAAATGATAATTGTTGTATTGACGAACAAAATAAAAGAGATGAGTCAGTAGAGCTGACCTGATGACAGAAAACGGCACATATAAGAAGAAAACGTTTTATAGTCTTGAATGTAATAGAAGTAGGCTTAGTATATAATAACTGCAATGAATTTGATATTAAAGAATTTAGTATATATTCCAGCGGAGACTGTATGAGTTCAATGTTAATGCCGCCAAGGAAGGTTTGATTTCCAATATCCAGTAAGCCATGATCAGGATAATTGTAGCCTCTCATATGGAATACAGCATGTTGTATTTCACATAAAGATGAAATAGACTTGAATAATAGCTAAATTAATTTAAAAAAATATCATAAACAAGATAGCAATGTCCCGAAATATTTCTTGTAATTATTTTGCAAAGAATCTCATTATTTCAGATGAAAAAATTTCAGAAAAATGATTGAAAATGTACAAATCAAAACGCAAAAAAAGAAGCAAAATATATAAAATTTATAATCTTATGATGAAAATTGAGGGTTTGTCTTTCATTATTTTTTTTTTTTTGTGAGATTATTTCGGATCTGATCAATACGAATAACATGAGTCGCAGAATTTATAAATAAGAATGATGAGTTTTAGATACATTTCCGATAGAACAAAGGCGATTAAATCAGAAAAAGAAAATAAAGGATATCCGAAATAGCGGAAACATTTCATAACAATCAATATGAACGTAATTAAAGATGGAGAACATTTCACATGTTTGTTTTCACTTCACAAAGGGTTTCCACTTGCTTCGACTCAGATATATCAATGCAGAAACACGCACATATCGAATGCCGACAAATAGGCAGACGGTATACATCTCACTAATATTAATTAAAATAAAAGTTAAACCTGGTAATTGATCACTTAAATATAGAACCCAGGCAGAAGTAAACACAGAAAATTTTGGAAAGGATATCAAAGGTCGGGTTCATAGTATTCACTTACGCGAAAATAACTTTGAGAAAGGTATGAAATAATCTCTTTTTCCTTCTGCTTAGTCATTAATCGAAAGAGACACGATTGCCCAAGTATGTATATCAAATATCACTTGACTGTATGATCCATAGGAATCTCAACTCTTGTTGGGTTATTTAATTTTGAATTTTGTATAGAGCTGATAGAGATGTTAAAACACACTAGCCGGTATTATTAGTTTATCAGAATTGCTTGAATAAACGTGTTTTTTTTTAAAATTCCTATGAGTGAGAAGGAGATATCAGGACTTTTTCACGCTTTTTAATAGAGAGGCATTGTAATATGTTGTCGTATGGAAAATCAGAATATAACCCAGATAAAAATTACGAGAACTATCAAAGAATTTGTGTAATCGACGCCATATATTTGGTTAGAATTTATTTAGAATCAAGTGTGAGATTTCCTCGAACTGGGACATTCTTCCGAATTGCTGCTGATTCCCTCGAGGGTACTCTCAAAATAATATCAGTTTAATCGAATCCCCGAAACGGCTCATCTTTTGCAAATATTGTGATTATTTCAATAAATTTTAATTTGTTGCGGTCTATGGTTTTATTATTGAAACGCATGACACATTGGGAAATATAAATCATGTTTTTTTATATAAAGTTGGTCTCTGTATCTGAAAATATGCTCTGCAGCGTAAAAAATGCAACAATACTCTAATATTATTTAATTTGATCATCTTTTAATTGCTTGAATAAATAATAAAAGTTACAGACATTATAGTCTGAAAAAATATTTCGATTACTAATGAAATTTTAAAAGAATTGTTTTCATTTGTTTTCAAAAACAGTTTCTAAAATAATTTTTAAAATACTTCAATGATTTTTTGGCAGTAAGATTTTTAAGTTATTAATTGAAGATTATATTTCCTATCGAAAATTGAAATGTTTAATACAAATCAATCGGCCTTCATAATTTTAAAATATACATTTTTTGTGTAATTGAAGTTGTTTGTATGCTAATATCTGGTAGCATATCTTTTCATTGCATCATCGCAGATTAGTTATTGAACAATACTTGTGTGACTAGTTTTGATTCTAGATCTGATTTTCAGTTCGTCCAGAATGTTTGCAATGATATTCATGTATGTTTCACAAATCAGTGTAATTAAAATTGCAATCATTGTTTTTGTATTCACCACTCTGATTATTGTTGATATACTTGATTTATAGTTTTAATATTTTTTTACATTTACATTATTACTATGCAATATTCCATTAGAATGTAAGTATGTAATTATGTATTTCACCACTATGATTCTGTACTGACACAAATTTCAATCAACCCTAGCAATCTACCTCTTGTATGTAAGTTGGATCCAATATCAATTTTAAACAGTACGAATAACCCAGCGAAAGTCTCTTTCTATTTATTTGGAAATTACTTCTCAGAAATAGACTTCCAATATATATCTGGTTCTCCACAAAGGATAGGCTTCATATGTCCAAATGAAACTACGGCTTTTGTTAACACTGCAGAAAAAAATAACATATGTTTTTTCCCATCACGTTTAAGACATTATACTGGTACACCTAGTTTGCACAATCTATTTCTATTTCTGATGCTCAACGTTAAACTATTTCTACTGTGTGCCAATTTATCCAAGACGAGTTCCTCTTACATAAGCACTACTTTCCCAAAAGCGTATATACTATAGGAAAGTCTGATTCACTACGAATGAATCAGGTCGACACATTAAATGATGAAAGAGACAAAGACATAAGGAATGCTGGGACGAAACTACTAAATTTTATTAAAATGAGAAACGCGATAGTTATCTATCATCAGGCCGAAAAGAAGGACCTTTGTAAAGGAAAATCCCTGGAACAGTTACAATCATTTTCACATATTATGAAAAAGTAACTGTGAACTAAGAACAGACGCTTCTTTATATAACGTCACTAAGGGTTATCAAAAGGTACAGGGTTACAAACATACGATATCTAAGATACTAGTAATGGAATTTCAGTCGAGAGCATGTAATTCATACTGTAAACCTCCAAGACAAATAATTATCGCAACAGAAGATGGCGTCATGCAAAATCTATCTGAATGGTGTTCACATAAATATTTAGAAAGAACAATTTTTTTTAATCGTATCACCCCGAGCAAGGCGGTAATATCACTGATGTGCAGGGGGCTACATAAGAGTAAAAAGATTAAGTAGAAGAGAGTGAAAATGAAGACGAACCAGTTAGAAATGAGCAAGATAAGGATGGGAATACAGGTGTGACGACAGTTGTAAAAGGTGGAGAGAAAGGAAAGGGTATACGGAGTGGTGAAAGAACTAGAGTCAAGTGCTTAGTAGATGAGTATTGACATTGCATTTAAATTCCTGGAGGTTGTAGCTGTCAGGAAAGCAAGAATATGTGAGCGAGTTCCACAGGCGGGAAGTGCGAGAGAAGAAGCTGCAAAAATAGAATTGTCGTCTGCATTTGGTTAATCTAACTGTAAATGGGTGGGACCCAGTTGCCAATCTGGTTGCACGAGTAAACACCTGTTGCATAGGCACCGGTGACTTAAGTTCGTCGGAGCAGAAGCCATGAAAATATTTATAGAACAGACAAAGAGAGGCCACATCTCTCACATCACATTACTCGTCGGTGGGGAAGTGGCTGTAGTCGAGCCGCCAAGTCTCACATTACTCGTCCGTAGGGAATTGGCTGTCGTCGAGCGGCCAAGGCGGTACCTATTACATTACTGATTCAAATCGTATAAAAAATCAGCCTTCTACCTCTGAAGCCACAACAGAGAGTGAACCCGTGTTCACCAACTTTAATGTAGGCATTCTAAATCTATTCAACTATATCAATTGAGTTAATACGTCAAAGTCATACAAAAGCGAGCAGAAGATGAAGTCAGATTGAATGAGCAAAGTCTAAACATTAAATTTCAACTTCATGCGTGCAATATCCCATTCACTATACAGTTATTAAAAGAAAGTTATTGACTGCAACGGAATTAAATTTGTCAATAAAATATGTCTAGAGTAATACAACAAGAAACTCTGAAATTTATTCCTGGCAAATCCTAAATGTCTCCCGATGATTCACTACGAACACTTAGACTTATTCTAGACAGACAAAAAATAGATGTCGGTGAATCGTCAAAAATGTTTGGCATATTCTTAATAAAACCTACTGAAACAATGTACTAGTCATTCAGGGTGAACCAGATAGTGGAAAATCTACTGTCGCTCGTTCGATAGTAGATTTATTTCAACCCAATGCTACTGTTGTGGATCCTGGTGAGTAATCACACAAAATAATGAACAAAAAAAAGATATCTGAGATAGAAAAATAGGTTATATTGAACGTAATATATATATATATATATATATATATATATATATTTTAATCATCTCACCCCAAGCAAGGCATTCCACTGCCACTATTGCGCATGGGGTTACATAGGAGAAGGTAAAGAGAAGGAGTGGTTAGACAGGGAATGTTAGGAGGAAGGTGACAGATGAGTAAGGATAGCGAGGATGAGGGTTGGGCAGATGGGAAGAGTGTTTGATAGAATGGAAGCAGGTTAGGGTGTTAGGAGGTGTCTATTGACCTTACATTTAAACTCCTGGAGATTGTAGCCGTCGGGGAAGCAATCGTGTGGAAGAGAATTCCACAGTCGGGAAGTGCGAGGAAAGAACTTGTTGGAGTAGAAGTTACGGTTGCATTTTATCGGTTTCACTGTAAAAGGGTGGGATCTGGTTGCTAATCTAGTATTGCGTTCAAATTCGTATTTAGGGGGCACCAGTGATCTAAGTTCATCGGAGCAGAAGCCGTGAAAGTATTTATAGATATATACAAGTCTTGAAGTGAAGCCGTGCTGGAATTAGTATATTCGTGTAATAATATTCTGGCTACTATGTCAAGTGACACGGTATTATCTGTAAATTCGGTATCGTTCAGTAACTTACGGATCAGTCCTGATGTATCTCACGGATCTCCCCGGTTCTCAGGATGGCAGGAATATATGTAAACTCAAGTCGAGTCCATTATCATAGAAAAAAGGGAGATCCCACAACAGCTACAATACAAGGAATTGCAAGTTTTCCATTCATGAGTCTAGTAAACGTAGAAATTGGGCTCAGCGAAGAACCTAACATGACATTAGAAAATTTACAAACTTTACTTCTGCGTTTCAAAAATAACATGCATGTCTTACAGCAACTACCCAGGCCCCAACGCAAGACATAGATCAACCAAAGAGGAACTTAGTGTGAATGGAAGTAAATTAACCTTATAAGTACCTTCCAACCATTTATAATTAGTGTATAGTTCGGAGTATTTTGGTTCTTCTTGAAGGTTTTCTTGAGAAACGAACGTAACAATTCATGCGTTGCGGTAGGCACTTAATTAAAAACGACAAACATTCATTTTTATTTCTGAGTGCATTATTAAAGGTTAAAAATACTTGTTTCTTTTGCCTGTCCACAAAGAACAAAAATGACAACCATTATCAAAACCGTGAGAAATCAGTACCATCAATAAATACATGACTCATTAGGACAGACCCAGGTTTCTTTTTAGATGAATATTAAATCTTTAGTTTTTTTACGAGCTACTGAAAAAAAACCAGTGCAGTTAGCTATAACCAGCAAAATGACCGATTAACTTGAAGCATAACGCAAAAATTTCCATGTTTTAGTAAAAGTGAAATACTCCAGCTTGAAAATTCTTGGACTAATTCTGCAAAACAAAGATGAGAAAAATATCTTCTTCTGCTCCCTCATCATTTATACACGGAAAAGAAACCTTCGATTGTTTTCCTGAAAACAGAATCTTTCTTTTATGCCAAATGCAAAAATGATTCAGCCCCTCTCAAATGAATGCAATAAAAATTTTTCAAGACTAAAATAAACTCAAAACATTATAACGTTATTAGGTTGTTATATAAATCCGTTCGTTTTTCAGAATTTATTTTCATAATTATTATTTAATAGCTCTAATCAATCATTTATTAATGTATTCCACTGAGTGTTTAAGAAATCCTTACAAAGATTCACTAACTGTTCCATGCTTCGATGGCAGCTATCATCATGTTTTGTCTCAAAAATTCAATAAAAAGACGCTATCGTTGTTGGAAACACCCCTCTAATTCTTAGAAAGCGACAGAAAATTAGTTTTTAAATGGGCTAAATCAAGTGAATATGGTGGGCGTGACAGAATATTCCACCCGAGCTCTTGTTTGTTAGCGACATGAAGACCTTAACCACTGATTGAAGACACCGAGCCTTAGTAACATGTGAAGTTATCTTCTTCTGGGCAAGTTCCCTTTGCAACCTGACGCAGTTCTTCTTTAATCATGCGTCCAGTTGTCGGCCAGAACGCAGCTACTCTGTGACTTCGAATTTCCCCTCCTTGAAACGGGAACGTTCATTCTGTGCTATTCCGTCGGTTATGAAGTCATCCCATTGCACAGCACAAATACCTTGAACATTTACGGCAGATTTGTGACATCCGTTAAGAACAAAGTTATGTCAAACATGCTCAACCTTGTCTAATTGGTGTTCTCTATGAAAGCAGACTAATCTGAAACAAAATTTCAGTAACTTTATGAAATTGTTTTGCAAGATGACCAGTGTTGTTAAGAAAGAAAAATGCTACGAAAGATCATTCAAAGCCGGAAAAATTAGCGAATATATACAATAACCTTTCTAGTAAAAGGAAATTACTTTTAAAAACTCTCATATAAAAGTCTAACAAAGAATATTTAGTTGAATATTTTATATTTTTTCCTTTGTAAAACATATAATTGGTGTTTTTATTTAAACTACAAATCATATTAGATTTTGTGCTTTAATAACTACTTACATTAATGTTCATTTGTGCGTCATATTAGAATCCATTCTAATACTGATTATTTTTGCTTAGGGGAAATAAAGCTAACCAGTATAAATATTCTAGTTAATATGGGAAGTTCATGTCTTTTTTTCTCTAGTAATTTTATTAGATTCCCGTATTAGTACCATATCTAAGTTCTCTTCTCTTACATAACGCATAATGTTTCCTTTTTGTTGAATTGCCAAATATTATCTTGTTACCTCCAAAGACAGATCTAATAGACATGTCAGGGTAACTATCAGAGCACTATTTACATTATTTGAAATATTGTCCTTATCTTTGTACGACATTTTGGACATTGTACGCTCTGGGCTTCTTCAGGGGCTTGCAATTTCGTGTAGTACCCTTCATTACAATCGCTGGGGTATATCATTCTCAATCCTTGTCCGAAGCCTCTTTTGGTAGTCATGAGTTATCTTCCTCTAATCGGACTTTCTAAGTTACTTGTTCACCCTTGTCTGGTATTGAACTAACAACTCTTTGGGTCAAGTCACTTGAACTAACCAATCCCTATATCGACTAGACAAGAACTACTGAATTTCTGGGACTTATAAACCTAATATACAGTAACACTTTTTTAACTAGATTTCATATAGCAATTTTTAAAAAAGATTGCACTGTGGGCTCTAGTAAAAGACTTATAAGTAGTTGCTCATAAATTCTATTTACGCTGAGGGAATACGGAAGCTTGTGCACAGATGGGAAAAGTGTGTGGTACTTCTGGGAGACTAGGTTGAAAAATAAAAATAAAAAAGTACGCTTCTATCTGTATTAAAAAGATTCACCTTTAAAAAATTCACCTTATTTATTAAATATCCATCGTAGAAATGGAAGCATACAACTACCATCAAAATATATTTAGTTAAAACCATAAAATGCCGTTCAAATATTTAGAATAAATAACCCATAGAAGTTTATATGACACTAAGCAAATCAAGCGATCAACTTTTTATATTTGTATATTCATCGTTTTTAATAATCTATTTCGTTTTTAAATGGGCTAAAGCAAGTGAATATGGTGGGTGTGAGAGAATATTCCACTCGAGCTCTTGGTTGTTAGCGACATGAAGACCTTAACCACTGATTGAAGATGACGAGCCATAGTAACACATGAACTATTTCTGGACTGGTTCCCCTTGCAACCAGTCGCAGTTCTCCTTAAATCACGCGTGCTGTTGTCGGCCAGAACGCTGAAAGTGTGTTTTTATCAAGATAAAAATAGTCTCTCCAAAGATTCGTTGGAGATGAAATATTAAATATGTTTTCATAAATTGCTAAATAACAAGATGGTTATGTTGACCCATTCATTATTCTCAGTTAATGTTCAGAATTATTCATTCTGGTGGAAGATTTCCATTAGAAGATGCATATTTAGAGATTGATTTGAGGTTCTCAAAATTGATATGGCATTTTAAATTATGTTTCTTGGCAATTATAGCAATGAACTGAAACACTCAGTATATCAGTATATGTGTAACGTTATGTATGTGTCCCTAAATATATGCAAATAAATCGAAAGAACAACATAAACGAAGAGGAAAATAGAATTCTGAAAATTAATGTTTCCTCATACACATGACTCCAAATACTTTTAACCATTCTAAGTTCTCGATAAAATAATTTAATTTCTAAATTATTTACCCATGTGTTGTAACACAGTTTACACCCACAATACAAATAAAATCAATGGAAAGAAATAAAAGTTATTCGTTAAAATATTAATACAAATATGACGTGAAAATATTCAGTAAGAAGCAAAAAGAGCCCGATTATCGCGGCGGTAATTGAATTTGATATTAAATTTTCCAATGCTGTTTGCTGCAAGTTATTTCCAAGCCGGCTGATAAATCGTTTTCATATTTTTATTCTGTATTTGCCAATTTTATTTTATTTTTTTGCTTCTATCTCTTGGTCGACATCAAGAAAAGAAAAAAAAATCATTTCTATCGTCATGATTTCTAATTCTATTCAAACATGTGCAGTTGCTGAAGCCATGTTATTCATGGATCAACGAAAATATATAAAAATACATGCATGTAAAACGGAAGCAACCGATAAACTTACAGTTTCAAATTTAACTTGCGTTAAGTATTCTGATCAAATAACAAGAATATACAAGAAAACAATATTTGTAATAATTTATGATATATAAGCTTCATTTTTTTTACACTAGTATATTGATATTCATTTTATTTTAATTTCATGGCTCTTCAATGCCATGTCATGTCGAAACACTAACTCTCCTACAATGTCCCGAAATAATCAACCTCCACTCTGGCCAGTAGCTAGATGCATGACAGCTTGGGAAAAACAGTTTTGTAAAGTTGAGATATGCATTTAATATAATCAATAAAGTATATTGGATTCCACAGAGTCAGGTTCATTATATTCCATTATGTCAGTCAGTTAAGTGCCATACGTGAAACACGCTTTGGCAATCATCTCTCTCTCGAGACATGACTGACTGGGCAGAAGATTATCCCGCAGTAGGTTGTCATTGCTTTCTGCGGTAGGCTGGTTGCCGACCAAGGCTATAGAACCCAGTCTGTCCTGTTATTTAACCCATAACAGGAAGGAACAGACGGATTAATAACGTTCCCAAGGGTATTTACGCGTAAGTGAATGCAATGAATCCGGCTGGAATTCGAACTCGGCTCCCCGATTTCTCGTTCCGAGCCGATATCCAATGCACCACAACGCACATTCCATTATGTATACTTGTTAAAAGCATGAATGTACCTTCCCGCCAAATATGGATTAACTAAATCATGATTATCTCCACAAAATGTGTAGAATCTAAAAATATTTAATGGTTGCAAAAGTTTGATAAAATGTAAAAAAATGTTCAATATGGCAAGTATTCATGGCACTCAACACATTACAATTTTATCATCTGTGAATTGCCATCACGACGAATTCGTTAATCTTCTCCACCATTTCTCCTTGTCAGTAAATGCTTGGGTGTTTTATCCGGCGTAAAATTTAACCACAAAAATCGATTCAACCTTTCCAAATAGCATTTGAGTTATCGTGAAAATAACAAGCTAGTACAGATTTCGAATTCGATAAGACGCATTCATGTCTCGAAGCACTAGCCGTTAAACTAACCACACATATAAAATCAATATTACTTCAATAAATATAACTTTCGATTCATGTGAAATTTTATACCCTATTTCTAATCCGTAAAGGAAATCTTTCAGCTAGAAACCATGTTCATGATGGTGAAAACCAAAACGCTTGCTTTCATAATTTTTCGATGAAAAAATATGGAATTTCTCAGTCATTTTCACAGCTTAGTAATGTTTTACGCTTAATAATTTACGGTCTAACCCTGGCGCACCATAAACAGCTTCCGTGATTTTGCTGCTGTTGCATGTCGTCCGTCGTTTTGCTGTTCGCTGTTGCAATTTGCTCTGCTACTGCCGCCACCTCCGCTACCGCCGCCGCCGCCGAAAGAAGGTAACAACGACTGCGACTACAACGATACTGCCCCCGCGAAGCAGAGTCGAAAACAACGATGGATGGGCGTTGTGGTGCAGTGGATATCGTCTCGGAACGAGAAGTCTGGGAGCCGAGATCGAATTCCAATTGAATTCCTTGCATTCACTTACTCACAAATAGCCTTGGGAAAGGTATTAATCTGCCTTTTTCCTCCAGTTATGGGTTAAATAATAGGACAGATTGGGTTCTATAGCATTGGCTGGCAACCAGTCTACCGCAGAATGCAATGGAAACCTACTGCAGGATAATCTTCTGCCCAGTCAGTCACGTCTTCTTCAAGACATGATCGCCCAAGCGTGTATCAAGTATGGCACTTACCTGACTGAACTTACTACTGACATAACCACTTAGGTCATAATGCTTGCAAAATATGATAAAGTCTTGACAACGTAACAGTAAAACAATGAGCTATGGAAAGAAAGAAATATAGAAAAAACAGTAATAATTTTTTAAATGTACATAAAAATCTTGGATAAGTTTTATCCAGAGAAGATTTTGGAATTCACGGAATATTTTCCTGAGTTCCGTGAGAGCATCTAGTAGCTATCATCTCTCCAAATGTACTTAAGGAGGAAACTGAAATTCAATCCCTGATGATGAAGACATCACCATAGATTTGTAGTGAGGGCGACAACATTCCGTTACTAAGCGCATGTACTAAGATAGCTTAGACTTTTCTGCTTCAAAGACCAATGTCCTTAACATACGAATGAGTTCCATATTTTCTTCGAGTGGACTTGCTAATAAATACTTAAATATTGCATAGCCTTTAAACTAATCATTGAAATTATATTTAGTTTCGTTGGCGGTTAATGAGACAACTGTTAAATATAAGTACTAATCATAACACACACACACAGACACACACACACACATACACACACAGACACACACAGACACACACACACACACACACACACACATATATATATATATATAAATATATATAGTGTGCTCTTGAAAACTTCCTCGAATTTTAAGTAATTGATCATTCTGATTAGTTTTCAAGCTGTCTTTTGCTGGGCAGGCATTTCACACATATCTCGAGATTATTTCACTGGAAAATATATTACCTTATTAAATATCAAATATCTTTGCCATTTGAGGGGCATTTTGTAAATATGCACGCATTCATATATATATATATAAATTCCATAGTGGATCATTTTCACGTTCTAATGAACGTTAAACATAAATGTCACGTGTGATGAAGCAACGAATGAATTATCACACGTGACATGTATCTAACGTTTGAAATTATACCTTATTTAAAAATACTGTCTCGGATTTTTTTAATCATTTGTCTTCATTAATCTCTGAAGAAGCATGTTATAAGTGAAACATGTTAGATTAAAGACACTTTTTCCTACTTGTTCTTTATTTATTCTATTCATCTTGTCAGATTTCCATCCATATATTCAATTTATATATATATATATATATATATATAGTCATCCGCAGACAGATCTGTTTCGCTGTATCAACGCTCATCAGTACGGTTAGACATCCGATTGCTTTTAACCCAGGATTGAAACCCGACCGAAATGGAGTCAGCCGTCGATTCTACCTCTGAGCTATTGGCGCTCGGTAGAAGGTGGCAGATTTTTAGAGTATGATGTATCATACGCCAATAGACAGAGTGATCTAATTCATTACTGAATGAGCGATGCGTAGATGCTAGAGTAGATACTGTTTTTCAAAGTCTCTCTCTCTCTCTCTCTCTCTCTCTCTATATATATATATATATATATATATATATACGTCGTGTTTGTGTGATAGAATTCCTTCAATTCTTTTTTTGGTATTCAGTAAATAGCTGGAAGTTTGAAATAGTCAAACGGTTAACTCTTTTTTTCTGAAACTTGTCTTTGAATGTATTATTCTGCATAATAAGAACTTTTCTGTTTTACATAAGCTGAGCACCGCCTGCGAGATGCTTTGCTTACCCGATGCATTCACCAGTAATAAACCTTTGCAGTGATCGGTCTTTCATATTAAATCCATTCGTAATTGACAAGAGCATTCATATTCTCATAGCCGCAATTGATTCTGCTGCTGGAAGACTGATTTTATTGTTGGAGAGTTTCTCATTTCTTCTAACCACTGCCTTTTAAAATTTCTGTCAACATGCACAACGAATTGCTCCCCATCGGCAATAATTAAATGATATATGGTTATTAATGGTTAAATGATTGAAGCAGTTGATGGAATGTAGTGTTTAATATTCAAGCGAAAGGTCACAAATAACCTGCCATTATTTTTTTGCCGTTCGCTTAAATTAAACTCTGAAAACCACTATAGCAACATACTGACTAATAGAAAAGACAATTAACTAAATTTTAGGATTTGTCCTGATTCCTAATTATGAATTAACTCATTAATTTCCAAACTTATAATATCTTACAGCTGTTAATTAGAACGTCCCAAGTGTTAAGCTGATTGCAAGATTGGTCGATGCGTCTATCATTCAAAAAGCATTGAATATTAGTAATTTTTAATACTGAATTTCAACGTTGACTCATTCTAATATAAAATCGCTAGAACTGAAAACTCAATTGTGGAATGATTGGCCAATTGTTCGTTTATCTTGCTGATTTGGTGTGATTTCCCAATCAATGTATACATGATATTTGTGAAAGGCTAAAAGAGGAAAAACATTTTTTGTATCTTAGTAGAAACCATGGACGGAGTTATATGCATATCACTTAAAAGATAGACTTGGGTAGAAAGTCAGACAGGCTGGAGGAGAATTTGAAGAGGATTTAAAAGCAAAATATTCTGTTTTATGAGCAAACTATCTTAGCACCTCAAGTTGATTAAGATAAGACGTGTAGACACCTATTTAACACTCTATTACAGAGCATCTTGCAGTCATATGAAACAAACTTGTTCGACACTATATGCTGTCTCGTTGTATCAAAACCACTTAGAGAACACTTATATAATTCTTTTGAGCAGACTAAGTATGGCATCAGTTCTGATCTGAATTATCCAGCTGGTACACACTGTTGATACTTTGTTTATTAAGGGTTGATCCATCACTATGTTTATTAAGCCACTACACATTTATAGGACGTGCGTTGTGGTGCAGTGGATATCAGCTCAGGATGCGAAATCCGAGAGCCGAGTTCAAATTCCAGTTGAATTCGTTGTATGTAATTACGAGCAAATACTCTTGCTCAAGATAATAATCCGTCTTTTCTCTCTGCAGCTATGGGTTAAATAGCAAAATTGATTGGCTTCTATAGCCTTGGTTGGCAACCAATCTACTGGAGAAAGCAATGGCAACCTACTGCGGGATTATCTTCTGTCCAGTCAGTCATGTCTTTTTTTAGAAAAAATCTTCTGCCCAATCATATCTTTTTCGAGAAAAGATCGGCCAGATATATATCAGGTATGGATTTAACCAACCGATAGACACATGTATAAATAATTAAATATATGTTATAGTCAAAGTTATACAATGATATGAACGGCATCATATAAAAATTTGTATTTTGTTTCTTTTATAAACGATCGAAAGAAATAAATGTTAAATGTTGCACTTCCGTGTGAAGCAACGCTATCAGAAAATCATACAAAGTGTCAACTCTTCGATACTTGTTTTTTTTGTGTTTCCAGAAAAACATGGCGTCCCAACAGATTAGTTATGCAATGTCATGTTTACGCGTCATAACATTTCAGTGCCTTCGTAGCTAAAAAGGTTTTATTGATAATTATCCAATGTGACTATCTCATAGATCGGAGATAGTTATCAATTGCTTTCTTACCAACGTCTTACTATTGACCAGAAAGAAATATTTCCCTAAAAAATAACACACTGAAATAGATATTATTAAAATGAGAAGTCAAAACACGAAGCAGCTGATTAATGTTAAACTTAATAAACTTTCTTCGACTATCCATTTCTTTGCTGAAAAACTTGCTTTTTCTATATGGCTATTTTTATGTTAGTTTAATCGTCATACAAATGATTCTGATGCTTCTACAAAATATATCCTCTACCGTCAACCGTCTGTTTCTTCGGCTTCTTCGTATTATTTTTTCATGCATAGTGACTCTTCAGGACGGAAACGATCATGGCTCCCCACATCTTACTCTCCATTGGACGTCTTAAAAAGTTTTGTCTTTTTTGTTATATCTCTAAAACTCTATTTTAACATCAGTTTGCTCAAGTTCACATTATACGTTACGCGTTGCTTTCCTCAGTCCATCTTTCCCTCAAACTGTCCTGAAAGTATCAGATTCTCCAAGCGCTCTTTCCTCATTTTACTTCTTCTTCTATATACCTCGTCCTGTCAAGACGCAGGTGATCATGGCCTTCCACGTCTCTCTATCCCTAGTGGCTCTTATCACACTTTCTCCTATCACAAAACGCAATCCCCGTTCGGTCATCCACCTGCTCAGGCTCTTCAAATATGTTATCCTCTGATTTTCCCTGTCTCTCTTTCCTCCTATCTGACATGTGAGTATCAGGTTCACCAAGCCTTTCTTCCTCATTAAATGTCCCAGAAAATTTAGCTGTCGTTTCCTGATGCTCAGTATTTTGTTTTTCATTTCCATCCTTTCCAAAATCTCATCATTGCTCACATGATGGATCCATGATATTCGCAGCATCCTTCCGTAGAACCACATTTCACTTGCTTCAAGTTTTTCCTTCACCTTCAATGATATTGTCTAGCATTCACTGCCATATTGAAGAACTTACATCACATAGCAATTCAGTAATGTTTTTTTTTGTTTCTAGCAAAATTTTCCTGTCTCTTAATATTCTTCTCAACTTCTGGAACTCGTCCTTTTCCAAGCCAATTCGTCTTCGGATCTCTGTGTCGCAATTTCCGTCTTCTGTTTGAAAACTTCCCAGGTGTTTAAATTTTTGTACCTACTTGATTTTAGTATCCCCCACTTATATTTGGCATTTTGCGTTGTTTTTTTTGTTTTGTTTTTTTTTTTGTTGTTGATGGCCATACATTCTGTTTTCTTGCAGTTTGTTTGTAGCCCTTTCTCGTCACTTCTATCAGCTATCCTCTGTAGGAGGTCTTGTAGTTTTCTTTTCCGTGTCTGTTATAAGCACTGTATCATCTGCGTACCTTAACGTGTTCCATGAATTTCAGCTGCCTCTTCCTGATGCCACGCATAAGTTTCCATTTTTTCAAAAATCACGTTCTTTGATCCATGTTATCTGCAGTATTTTTATATAAAACAACATTTTTGTTGCTTCATATATCTTCTTCATCACTGATGAGATTGTACAACATTTGCTGCCATATAAGAGAACAAGTATCACATAACATTCTAGCTCGCTATTCTTTGTTTCCAAATTTTTCTCTCTCTCTTAATAATCTGCTTAGGTTTTGGAATAAATCTTCGGCCATCACAGTGCATCTTCGTACTACAGTCTCGCAAATTCCGCCCTCTGTTAGAATTCTCTCCCAGATAGTTAAATTTCTGTATATAGCAGAAACAAACTACAAACTTTTTTAGTACATAACAGACACAGAGAAATGCAGAATCGCTACATTCTCACACATTTCAAAAACACATTTCGATTGAATTATTGAAATTAGTTAATACCGACTGTTTTATATCTCGTATTCTTTTTGGTGGTGAAGTGGACCGGCTTGGAACGAGAGATCTGTGAGAAGAGTTAAATTTCAGTTGAATTCATTGCATTTACTTACTCACAAATATCTTTCAGAAAGGTACTTATCTGTCTCTTCTACCTCCAGCTATGGGTTAAATAATAGGACGTATTGTTTTCTAGTGTCTACTATATAAAGTAATGGTAACCTACTGTGGGAAAGTCTTCTTTCCAGTCAGCCATGCCTACGACGTTTTGACCGTTGTACTCGCCCTGCCTTCTTCAGATGCTAGGAATTTCTAACCGAACCCCTTATTTCAATCATTGGAATATATCATTCTAATTCCATGTGTGATGATACTTCTGGATGCTATGTAATTATTTCCCCTTAACCCAACTATTTAAGTTATTTGTTCACCACTTCTGTAGCCAGGTACTGAACTCACAACTCTTTGGGTCCAGTCACTGGAACGAACCAACACCTATATCCACTAGGCCTTATATCTTTAATGACAACAATCAAAACAGTGAAAACAGTGTAATTACTACTTCATTCCAAAAGTATATACAACTATTGCTGTTTTCTTTTTTATACTCTCTAACGCTTTCGAAACTTTTTGCCTAAAATTTCTTTATAGTCTTATATTTCAATATGGTTTCTATTTAGATATTTGATATAGTTTATCGCCCACCTCTTCGTGTTTAAAGCTTAAATGCTAACTTGAACAAAAGAAGGCTCTCAAGAAAATCGAACTTTATAATTTAAAGTATATAATTAAGTGAATTCAGTTTTTATTTAACTATTTTAATATTGCTTTCAAATTTTTCGATATTTTATTGTAGAAGTTGCATAAGATGTTTTTCTTGAGTATCGATTATTTATAGTGTTGAGCAATTTGCTGAATGTTGGCTGGATTTTTTCTGTCTGGTTGAAAGAAGTTTAGAAACAAATGGACGACAAAACATTAAAAGAAAATAAACGAGTGACATAGCAAAAATCAAGAGAAATTTAAGGACACGTATGAATATGAGAAGACATTCTATATCGAGTCAGGGCTTATTATAAAATCGATGTGAAACGGACGATGAAGACAAATATTCTGAATGCAAAGGTCAATTGCAGTGAACTTGTGGAAGAAGAACAAAAAAAATGTAAAGTTATACTGCTGGAAATATTAAGAAATAACGCAACTCTGCCCAAAGCAAAATTCAAACAATACGTAAATTACAAAGAATGAATTCGATTTTCGAAAGTAACTAACAAATAAAGAAATAAAGAGAAAAAAAAACAGTTATTTACATTGTTCAGACTGGTGTCTTTATCTTTATCACGATGTTTACGACGTTTCGGTCGTTGTACGCTCCAGCCATCTTCAGATGCTAGGAATTTCGAACCAGATTTACGTCACTAGGGTATATCATTTGCACTCTATGTGCAACTCTACTTCCGGATGAGATCTAGTTATCTCCCTTTAACTCAACTATTTAAGTTATCTGTTTACCGCTGCTGTTGCCACTTATTGAACTAACAACTCTTTGGATCAAGACACTAAAACTAACCAAAGATCCACTGGGTTATGTGACTTTAGAAGATATCTACATCGCATATGGAAGTGGCATTGCACATAGAATAAAAACGCTATACCCCAGTGATCGAAATGAATATTTTGGTTCAAAATTTCTTGCACCTGAAGAAGGCTGGAGCGTACAACGGTCAAAACGCCGTAAACATGGTAAAAAAGATGAGGATAGCAGTCCGAAAAATGTAAATAATATATATACTACCCCATCTAAGAAACATAGAAAAAAAAGCAAGAAACATTTCTATATATAAAAACCAAGATGTATGTGTGTGTGTGTGTGTGTGTGTGTGTGTGTGTGTGTGTGTGCGTGTGTGTGTGTGTGTCTGTCTGTCTGTCCTTCATCCAAATCCACAATATTTATTTGATTCTCACAAAACCTCACACAAATATTTTTTAGCCTTCTGGTCAGGTCATGGGTTACTTATTCTTCCGATTTCTCCCCCGATATCCATAATCGATACCTCGATATCCGATCATGATTTCAGCCCTTTTATCGTGGTTCTTGTTGCAGAATTTACTCTAACTTGGTAAAATTATAGTTTTTAGTCTCAAACATTAGTAGATCTTCTCAGACAACTCATTTTTCTCCGATATCGGAAATCGATATCCCCGATACTCTATCAAATCTAACCAAAAACCGATATTCACGCATCAATATGGCTCATTACTACCATTTTACTCCCGATGGGTACCTAACATTTTCATGGACTTACTTAGGTTAGTTTATTCTTGGATAACGTATTTGACCACGATATTGAAAATCGATACCTCGATATTCTATCAGGCCTGATCAAAATTAGGTTCTCAGCCCTTTTATTTTGGTTTCTGCTTCGGGTTTTTGCTCTAAGGAGGTGTAATTGTAGTTCTTAGTCTCAGTCATTTACTTAAAGAACTTATTTAGCCTTCAAAATTCAGTTTGCGACAGAAAACTTATTTGACATCGATAACGGAAATCAAAATTTGATTTACATCCATTAATTTTTCTTTAAATCTACGGTTTCGCTTTAACTGGAAACAACTATTGCTTTTTAGTCTTTCGTGCCAACATCCAAAGAGTCTGAGCTCCAGGACCATCGTTTAGTTTTAACGCTTTCATTACACCCGAACAACGCCGGACTATACTGCTAGTATATTTTAAGAGGAAATTTATAGACGAAAACAATAACAAAGAAAAATTTCAAGAGGCATAAGTAAAAGAAAAATACCAAAAGAAACCCAGGAATATACGAGTGAATGCTGAAAATAATTGCCTAACCAAATTCTGATGAAATCTCCGAACTTTATTTTTGGTGATGTATTTCCTGATCAACCAGATTTTATGTGCCTTATCCTATAGGCAAAGTTCGATGTCAAATATGCAGACTACGCAGAGGGATAATTTAGAAAATGAACCATACAATAAATAAAAGCAGCGTAGTAACTAGGAAAGCGTATAAAGGTATGGTGTGATTATTTTGGGAAGGCAGAAACGCTTAGTACTGTGTAGATTACCGACATTTTATCACGCAGATCAATTATATATACATAAATAAGCATCTAATTTCGTGGATAAAAAAAGAATCGTCTGCAATTTGTAATCAAACGCATCGGAAAAGCTGATGTACTGTATCTGAGCACGCGGAATCATTTCGACGACTTCAGTAAGGATAATACAAAAAATACGGCGTATGTTTTATACACTTTCTTTATTTCTCACAGTTGAAAAAGATGCATATCATATTTTAATAGAAATTGTCTAATATTTACGGCAAATCGCAGTGACTCAGACAGTTAATCATACATGATACAAGTTAGGGCGATCCTTTCTCGAAAGAGACGTGACTGGCTGGGCAGAAGATTTTCCCGCAATAGATTGACATTACATTCTGCCGTAGACCGGTTGCCAACCAAGGCTATAGAACCAATATCTTATTTTAACCCGTAACTGGGGGGAAAAACGGATTAATAGCTTTCCAAAGTATATTTACGCGTAAGTGAATGCAACGAATTCAGCTGGAATTCGAAATCGTTTCTCCAATTGCTCTTTCCGAGCCGATATCCACTGCACCTTAAAAGCACTTACTAACCTCAAAAATGAAAATAACTATGGAGAAGCATGAGATTATTTTAAACAGGGGATCACATGATTTTCGGTTTCAAGTTAAAAGAACGTAAAAAAATTGGTAAGTATATGTAAATCTTCTTGGTGATAAAGATTCAACTTGAACATAAAATTAACAAACATGTCTGGTTTGACACTTTAAATCATTCGAAAAATATAACAAAAATTGAACAATTATAATGTATCGTACATATATTGCGTAAATGGTAGAATTGCAAAGCAACAGTTAGAATACTGTTTGCCTATTGAAGAGGCTACCGGTCTTCTAATGTGTTATATACGCCACTAAATTCTGCTGACGAGGAGATTAAAATCGGAAACATTAAAATTTACACGAAGAAAACGTCTAAGTGTTCAAATATGGGTGTTTTTGTTTTTTCGAATGCCAGTTTTTGGTTATGTTGAGAACATTTCACTAAGTCGGGGGAATGATGGAGCAAGATAAGGACTATTCTGATGTAACAATGAGCAAATCAATTTATAGTCTGATTCAAATGGAGATTTCAAACACACGCACCGTAGTGGGGGTGCTAGAGGGTGTCGTCAGTGATGTCATCGCGAGGATCACTAGGGGTTTCGGGTCTCTCAACATCATACCCCTCTCACCTCGCCGACCCGACCAAAGATGGTCAGTTTCTGGTCCACCCTCGATAAGCGCTTTCAGACACTGGAAAAATTACGTTTGGGCCCGGTACGAAACCTTGCAAATGCTTCCGATTGGCGACTGTCAAAGCCACTTTCCATTTAGAGGCGTACCGTACATGAGCTTGTCCGAAAATATGAAACAATTTACTTATTGTACGGCTATTAAAAAAGAAGGAAAAAACTCGACTACTAATTAATCACGATACATTAATTTAAACTTATTTATGCATTTTATCTTATTTACGAGTACTAATAAAATGAAAAGAAATCAGAAATGCAGAATTTCGGAGAATTTTAGCTAACCATTTGTTTTGACATCCAGGCACTCGCTCTTTTGATCCATAACCAGTTAGCTGTTCTTTCCGCTTTTTCGGTTATGAACTTGAGTGCTTTCCTTTTTTTTACTCCCACTATCCCAATATCTGTTAAGGCTTTGCATAAGGGCCTTGCTGCAAGGTCCTTATGCAAAGCCTAAGGCGGGTGAATGATGGAGCAAGATAAGGACTATTTTGATATAACAATGAGTAAATCATTTTATAGTCTGATTCAAATGGAGAAATAATAAAGAAGAATGCGAGGTAAGAAAATAAAAGAAACTGATTGTTGTTTGCGCTCCTTTCTGTTGATGTGTGTGGAGTGATGCTGACAAACTGGACACCGCAAAAAGAAAATAGTGTTTTAAACGGTGTTGAGCTGTGCTTTAACTGGATTTTGACCAGTTACAATATGAGTGACAGAAAATAAAATAAAGACGAAAATGACGAAGAAAATGATAAGAGAGTAATAGGAAGAGAAAAATGATTATGAAAATAACGCAAATGTGGCAAAAAAACCTATAGAATTTTAAGCCGACTAAAAAGACATGAAGGGGTAAGAAGCACTTCAAAAATGAATAAAATAGTTGCTGCTAAATTTAATTCCATCGTCGAGAACGACAGCAAAGGAAAAAATATACATGAAAATAATAATTAAATTGCAACTAAATCTCCCTCGTTGAGGGTTTATTTTTAATATCAACACTAGCCACATAAAACATTATTAGTCAACCTACAGCAAAAGCTTCTCCAAACACCTTCCATGACGAAGGTGACTGTGCCATTTGTGGCCTAACCAAAAGGTCCCTCACGTTCGTTTCTTCATTTAATAATGTTAATTATTATTAATAATTAAATAAATAGATTGACAAAAATGGATTTATTCTCACGATGAAAATAATGCTTTTCACGTCATTATGCTAAATACACACAAAGTCATATATATCTATATATATATTACTTGTGCAGCGACATATATATATATATATATATATATATATAGTATTGTGTAAAAGTATCAGAACAAAAACTATTTTATCTTTTATGAGGTATCAAAATAAACTTTAAAACCACCCCTGTCCTAACAATTAGAACAGGGGTGATCTTCCTAAAAATCTAAATGAAATTCAAATACAGGGTGAAAAGCCAAGTAAATTGCTAATAAATATTGATTATTTAACTTAAAATGAAGAGGAAGGAAGGTGTCGGAATTTGAATTGGCACTCACAAAGTTCTGATCTCAATCCTATTGAATATTTATGGGATATTTTGGATAAAAAATTGATAAATCTAATGTTGCTTTTCATGACACACTTTGGGAATAAATACATGCTGATTGGCAAGAGATTCCATTAGATACATTGAAGAAGCTTTTGATATCAATGCCTGACAGAATAAAGGCTGTGATTAAAGAAAAAGGCTATTATACTAAATATTAAATTTATTTTGTAACAAGTATTTTTCTTGTTAAAGCATAAGTTGAGTAAATCAAATAAAATTAATTTAATTAAATTGTTTATTTTCTGATAATATGCCTCATGTAGCAAGCTTTCTTTTACATATCTTTCATTGAATATGACCTATGACCGACAAAAACTCTTTAATTAGTTTTTATTAAGTTTTTTTAGCATCGAAGGATTTTTCAGTTTTGTTGCAGATAAGAATAAAAATTCTTGATAATTTTTATCGTCCCAGGCCATTTTTATAGCCATATTTTCAAGAGTGTTTATGTCAGTATCATGAGCATAGATAGATTGCATAGAGAAATTATTAATGACTCTGTTTTCACTGAGACTTAATTACATAAACTTATATCTAGAGGGGAACCCATAGCTAGGCCGTCAATGTATCATGAAAATTTTAGCAATAATTT
This sequence comes from Ascarosepion bandense, assembly GCA_037127315.1. Classification (NCBI taxonomy): domain Eukaryota; kingdom Metazoa; phylum Mollusca; class Cephalopoda; order Sepiida; family Sepiidae; genus Ascarosepion; species Ascarosepion bandense. The sequence continues at coordinate 51,657 of JBBBDQ010030166.1, forward strand.
TGGTAAAACGGTAGTTGTGATATGCACAAAATGTATCTCTAATATTAGGTTATTGGAGTCTATTACAATTATCTAGTTTAAGTATTACTAATTTTATTGCTTCTCTGACAGACCTTTAACGTCATAAGTTTCTAGAATGTTATAGTTGCGTTTATTAGTATGTGTTATGGCAATGGGTTTATTTGGTAAGTATGGTTGGATAACTTTGTTAAAACTTTAGATAACATATAAAGTTTTAGCTATTTAAAACATATGGGACAGATTTGGAAATGGGGTATTTTGAATATTCCTGCATAAATAAATAGCACAGTTTTCTTTTTGCTTGAAGAGGTTGGTGATATTTGTATTTGATTTTCTACGTTCTAGTATATTGTTGGACTGAAAATTAAGTTTTCTCTTAGAATCAACCCTTTTGCTATTATTCCTAAGTATAATATGTTGTTTACTGCAAGTTCATTATAAGCCATCCTGAATTCTTTGTTTAAAAGTCTGTTTTTTCCTTATTTTATGGCTATTTCTACTTTTTATAATTTCAGCTTAAAGCAACAAATATAATGCGGGGTTTTCATGTGTTTTCTTGTACTTCCTTGATTGGTTTGTGCATAATTCATAACTGCGTTTTTTTTAATTGTTTTAGTTTAGTTGATTAGAGATAGCAATTGAATTCTAGATTGAATAATTTTCTTTACTGTATAGTGATTTAGTAGTCAGAAAGATTATATTTGGAAAGAGGCAATACAAAGATGAACAGATAGACGTTGTCGGAGGAATTTAATAAAAACTGTTTGGATATTTGATAAAGTGAATTATTTTCCAACGCATTTCTAAACCTGATAGATTTTATGAATATAAATGTACTTTGATAAATTCCCGCAGGAGAAGAAAGACGGTTGTATTGTATCTTCACATATATTTTACTTATATCTGAATTTACATACAAGCAAAAACACACATACACACACATATCTATATTTACACACACACACAACACACACACACACACACACACACACACACACACACACACACACACACACACACATATATATATATATATATACATTACAAATTATAAATTATAGTTTAGAACATGTACAAATTTTCATCTACTACAAAGTGTACATATATATATATATATTGGACAAAAAATGATCAAGATTTTTAAGTAATTACAGGGATGTGTGCGTATATGTATGTATGTGTGTAGTCTTTTGTACGTGTGTGATTGGGAGAGAGTGTATATATATATATATATATATATATATATATATTGTTACATTAGATCAATATTTGTATCCTCACTATATATTTTGCAAGTACATTTTTAGTACACTAAAGATTCGTTACGAAATATAAGAACAATTTTATTATTATTACTTTTAAAAACGCGGATTACATAATACTTCCTTTGTGACCGGCTAAATCCAGTTCTTGGAATGCAACCATTCTTTCCCTTATCCCTTGTCTGGTTCTTGATTGCAGGCCATACTAACGTTGTCTGTCTAAAGTGCAAGTGACCTTCATAATATTCAAATGATAAACGCATACTCATTTTTCAAATATCCAAACGTGACGTAAATTATAACTTGTTTTTGTTTTTTTTATTTGGTTTTGTTGCACATGCCGGCAGATAGTATCGTCACTTGGCTGTTTGTTTTCGAAGAAGTCGGACGTTAACAACATTGGACTCAACTGTTGTGCTGTCATGAAAAATTGCATGTCACCGAGATTCAAACAACTGAAGAAAGGATCCTGAGTGTTATACTTAAGCCCAAGTCATCGATATTTTCTGTGAATTTTCTGCCCGAAAAATCTACTAGCAGCGACGACTTACAGCATAGGATGTCGCAAATTATGAATCAGATTACCTAATGTTTATGTAAGAAAAACTAAAATGATATATAGTCTTAAAGTAAATAACATATTAACTGTTTACAGATCTCTTGCTTGCAATGACAGCATCCTGTCTGCTACTCATTGACATCAACAAAACTGTTGCATTCTTAATTTGTGATGTTCGTTCTGAATTTTAACGTAGTGAAGTTCAGTTCTTATTTGTTGAAGTGAGTTTCTTCTTTCATTCTTCTCTTCAGATGATGAAATGAATGCTTGATGACATTTGTGATTGACTGAATCAGTTAGAATAGTCTATGTTTTTCTTAAATTCTATATGTCTTGCCAAATCTGCCGGTCCAATCGAAAATTACCGATCGATATATATGTCAGCCTTAATACAAGGCTTGGGAAGACGACAAACGTTTGCAAGACAAAGCAATATCTTCATGCCCAATCCTCTCAACTGACTTGACTTTTGGGAATTGTCAAAATAACATTAATAATAAAAAATAATAAAAAACACGAAAAGACAATTATAATTCTCGACTGCTTCGTAGATTATTTGTTTAATTGACACGTTTTTCTTCGATTATAATTTTTTGTTTTCTCTTGTTTGAATTCTGTTAATGAAGACAGTATTTATTCAGATCGTATTGGATTTTTTAAATCTAATTTTACGATTTGGTTACTTGCAACAAATTGTAAATAGGGTAGCCGTTCGAGATTCACTTCACACACACAAACTTACTAGTAGGTACAAGTAGACGAACACATGTATGTAAAGTAATAGTGACACAGCTGCTTTCAGAAGAAAATATTTGTTAAAACACACACTGACCCCTGCATACATGTAAAGTAATAGTTAACAAACGGAGGTAATTTTAATGGTGTGTAACCTCACTCCGTCTATCAAATATTACATCTCTCTTCACCATTTCCCTTTCTCCATACCCTGCCATCGATAGAAATATGTTTTTCTCCGTTTAAGTGTCGTACTCCTAATATATAGTCTAACATATCTCTCCACAACTTCCTTAATCTTGTTGCACCAAGCAATCTGTGAAACGTTTACCTTACTTTGTCATCCATAGTAATTTTATGTGCCGTGCTCCTTTAGGATATGTGGTTCTCCACATCTTCCTATTCATGTATCTCTTAATGATATATATTCAATATTTCACCAGTCTCTGTTCTGCTATTTATTTTACACGAGCTCGTTAAGACAACCGCGGTTTCCCTTGTCTCTCTCATATTCAGCATATCCTGTATGTGTCAGGCTTTCCTTTTTAATTCTTATTCTTTATGTGTCATGTTCCTTAAGAATTTGGTACTTCCACGTTAACTGTTCCTTTTTGCTTTTAATATTATTCCTCTTGTTGTCTCTTCCAAACACCTCTGCGCCATCCATTTGCTCAAATATGTCACGTGCTACTTTCCCCTGTCTATCTTTTCATCTATTCGTCCTGTGTGTATTAGATTCTCCAAGCCCGCTTTCCTGATTATATATCCCAAAAATACCAGCAGTCTCATTCTAAAGGTAAGTTGGGTTTTTTTTTCTCGTTTCTCTTATATTATTTTCTAGTTTCTCCAACACATTTTCGTTACTCAAGTGATCGATCTATGGACGTGTAACAAATATTTCAAGTACTTCCTCTCGATTTTATGAATATTTCTTCTTTTTTCTTGTATTAATTTAACTTCTCATTCTTGAGTCAGCTTTTATCGCATTCACATTTTTAAATTATTAAATGCTGGTCTTGTTTTTCCTAAGACAGAAGGAACCCCTAAAGAAGGTAGAAAATGAAAGATAGAAGTAAAAGCATATTAGCAAATGTAAGACAGAATGGCTGATTGTAAGTCTTGGAGATCACCCTTTTTGCACATAAGAATGGACTCGACTGATGTGTGCATATAATGTTGCCTATACAGAAAAGAGCAGTGGTTGCCAAAGAGATTTTTCTCGCTGCGAATACATCTCTCACTATCAGCTCTCTGCCTTCGGACAGTGTGCTCTCTCCGCTTCCGAGCAGAGAGCACTAACCCAGTCGTGGTTCCGCCAAAGGGTAGAAGCACGACTGGGCAAAAATAGACAGGTATTTTTTGGCCGGGCCATATAGCCCGGAAATTCCCACTCATAACTGACCATGTGTCACATGTTGCCCTTAGTGGGAGGGACAACTAAATATAGTGATTGTCAAAGAGTTTTCTCGCTGCGACTGCATCTCTCGCTGTCGGCACTCTGCCTTCGGGCAGAGGGCGCTCTCTGCTTTCGAGGAGAGAGCAATAACCCAGTCGTAGTTCCGCCAAAGGGTAGAAGCACGACTGGGCAAAAATAGACAGGTATTGTTGACCGGGCCATATAGCCCTGAAATTCCCACTCATAACTGACCATGTGTCACATGTTGCCCTTAGTGGGAGGGATAACTAAATATAGTGGTTGTCAGAGAGAGTTAGTGGGGAGTCAGTTGGCCCGTAAGTTGGTACTTATTAAGTTGGAGCTATTTTCGATGTATAGTCATTACCCGGACATAGTTCTTCTCTACAAGACTGTTTATATTGATTTCTACTAATAGTATTCCAAGTATTTCTCAATTGAGTAACCGTGTTCCAGTTTGTATATTTTTCTTCAATATAACTTACATTTTCTATCTCCATATCTGCTTTTGTTATTTATTATTTTGTGTGGTTTCTCAGCAAGAATCCACAACAGTAAGTATGACAGAGACGCTAAATGTGAGAGCTTCATATTAGAGATGCAAAAATAATGGAATTAGAGAAAATTTACAATATTGAAAATGTCTTAACAACTAATGGCAAATGTGATAGGGAAATCTCCAGTTGCATTTAAATAAAGTGGCAGTCAGTCTGTTAAGAGCCATACGTGATACACGCTTTGGGTGATTATGTCTCTTACGAGACATGACTGACTGGGCAGAAGATTATCCCGCAGTAGGCTGCCATAACTTTCTGCTGTAGACTGGTTGCAAGCCAAGGCTATAGCAGCCCAATTTGCTCTATTATTTAACCCATAACTGGAGGGAAGATGCGAATTAATACCTTTCCGAAGTGGTTACAAGGAATTCAACTGGAATTCGAACTCTGCTGTTCAATTTGTCGTTCTGAGTCGATATCCACTACAAAGTTTATGTCTAAACAATGTACTAGAAATGGTAAAACATGGCGGACCTGAAAGAGACTACCACCAACATTAAAATTGTTGTTTTTCATTTTTTTTCTTTTACTTTTTCAACGCGGCTATATATGTTATTGCATAAAGTTTTCGATTATAAAAAAAAAAATTGATAAAATTTCAATTTTTAAACAATTTTAGATTGGGGGGTTCTCACTTTCTCATACAACGATCATAAATCGATCCTCCGTTTTGGAACCACTCACGTTGGGGTCACTTTGTTTTGATTTTTTTTTTTTTGGATGAGGTGTTGCTCTTGTTTTTGCCTTTTTCAAGTTATCTTTAGTTATTACGATGGCATCTTCCTCGGAAACTCCAAGAATGGCTTTATTCAAAAATTACGCAAAGGATTCAGTAGTTGAATATGCGCAAGCAAAGAATTTAATTGCACAGGATCAATTGTTGTATGAAAAACTGAGACCCCCCCCAAAATAAATTGATTAAATGGTGAAATTTTTACAAATTATTTTGTCAATCTGAAAGTTTAGTGTTTAATTGATACGATTGCACTGAAAAAAGTAAACAAAAAATTGATAATCAACAAATTTACTGGTGGTGGTAATGTTGTATGGGCGAGTGGTTCCAAAATGGAGGATCGATTTACTAAAACGTTGTATGAAAAAGAGATCCCCCCATTAAAATTCCAAATTTTCTTTTGTCAATTGGAAAGTTTAGGTTGTAATCGATAAGACTGCACTGAAAAAAGTAACAAAAAAACAAAAAGAAAAACAACAAATTTAAATGTAGGCTCCTTCAGGTTTGGCAAAAGCTTTATTAGAAAAAAAAAGGAAATGTGCGCTGAATTGTTATGTAATATCTGTTTTCGTTTATATCAGTGGATTCTGAATAAGTTCCTCAGAGATGAAGAGAAGATATGAAGCGAGAGGTATGTGCAGCTTTACAAGGATGCTGACTATACTAAGCATTGATCATCACAATCATTATTGAGAGGCAGCGTCATATATTTTTAATGGGACTTTCCTCATTAGTTTTTATAGTCAAGGAGCTTCAGGTTACAATAAAATAAGATCAAATGTTTTCATTGGCGTTTGTACACAGAGTAAGTTAAAAAATGCCCATCCTCAGAGTTAAAGAATAGATATAAAAATTCATTTTTATGAAGTCTGGTGACGTCAGAGTACTGAAAGACATGAAAACCTTATTCGAATCGAAGAAGAGAGTGCTGGATTGCTATGTGATATCTGTTTGTCTGTATGGCAGTGAATTTTGGAGGATCTCCTCAAGGATGAAGGAGAAGCTTGAGGGAGCTTAGATGTGGTTTTACAGAAGGATGCTGAGGATACCATGGACTGAGCACGTGATTAACGACGAGGTGTTGGAGTGGAGGGAAAGAAGGAGAAAACACATACTTAATATAAAGAAGAAACAGATAAGGTTTCTGGGACATTCAATGAGAAAAGAAGACCTGGAAAATTAAATACACACAGGATGGATATAGGGTATATAATACAAGGGGAAGTATAGTGAAACCTACTAGATAAGCCTGAGTAAATGGAGGGGAGAGTGAGGTTTAGGAGAGATACCACTAGGAAGAATGTTGAGAGCGACAAGAGACAGAGCCAAGTGGATGTCTGTAATCGCCTACATCCTTAAAGAACACGGCGCTTGAAGAAGAAGAAGAAGAAGAAGAAGAAGAAGAAGAAGAAGAAGAAGAAGAAGGCGACACCGGTGGACACTCAAGAAGACTTTTTTTTTTGTTTAGTGGACACTGAAGTAACCAGACTTCATACACTTGTATTTTTTCTACAGGGTCATTCGAAATAAATTATGAAACACACCCAAAAATGATTTAAAAACTTGAAGAAAGAATTAAATATAGATGCAGCAAACTTTCAGACGTTTTAATGAATTACGAAGGCACAAAACTGAAATATGTTTTGAAAAAGAAGGAATACATAACAACTAACAAGTAAATAAAATTTTCATGTGTAATTTTATTTTTAAGAAATTATCTTAACGAAACTTTTACTTCAACCTGTAAATATCAGACTTTTTCATTTATATTTATATTTCATTTGTGAGTTATCAATGTCGTTTTCTTCTTTCTAAAATTATTAAATTTTATTTGCTTGACAAAGATAGGATTTACGAATTTTTGTTAAAATGTGTTTGATTTGTGTTATTCATTTGTGTGTAAACGAAGAAATTAAATGAGTAAAATTGATCACATTGTTTATAAAGCTTTTTTTTATCTGACAGGACATTTAATTTTCTTATTGAAGAGATGTTAATTGTGTAAGTCAATATTAGCGACTACTAAACATTGAGAAAACAAAGCTTTCCTCAAAGTTTCATTTCATTCTGATTTTGTCTGATATTTCGTTAATATATTTTGCCAATCTATTTAACCTAAGGCTTCGTTCAGTGAGTTAATTATCATACGTGATACACGCTTGGGGATCATATTGCTTTCAAATCATGAGTGACTAGACAATAGATTTTCACGCAGTAAGCTACTGATTTTTTCTGCAGTAAATTGGTTGCTTACCAAGTTCATAGGAACCATTCTGTTCTGCTGTTTAACTCGTATCTGGAGGACAAAAGTAGATGGTTTTCTCAAGTGGTATTGTGTGTAAGTGTAAGTGAATATAACAAAACAGATTTGATATAGAACATGGCTCTCCGATTTTTCATGCCCAACCATTATCTATTCGGTCCATCACATATTAGCTATGGCGTTCGTAAAATCTTTATTATTTTAGAGAAAAGGAGAAATTAGTTAAACAGTCGAGCAAATAGCTACATCGATTGTCTCTGTGTAAATGTTAAAAGATGTTATAGAGTGGTACTTCAGGTGTAATATTTGTAAGCAGTTGGGAAGAATCTTTCTATATGATATTATTATAGTTATACTTTCTTTGATAGGGAGATTAGTTAAGAGAATTCCAACATGAGGAGATAAATATATTAACATAAGTTTTATAAGTGCAAAATGTAAAAATATTTTTGTCGATATATAAAGATTAGAATTTATAAAACTGCGAAACGGAGAATGGATTTAAATTTATGTGTTAATAAACGTTCACAAATGTGGTAGGATAACATTCAATCATCATATTGTGGATTTTGGAGGACTTGGTTCCGACATTTCTAGTTGTAGTAATTTTATTTACAAGGTAACCAAAAAAGTTCTGTCCGTTTTTTTTTTATTAGTCATTAAATGAAGTTGAAATATATAGAAAATACGTGTAGCGATTGTTTTTAAATTCAGACAGCCTGAAGTAGGAACATCAGACATTATAAAAAACACGCACACCGTGCCCGGCCATCAGTTATAAGCTGGGCAGCTGTGAGAAGGATGGAAGTGTCTAGAGATCTCGTTCGGGGCTGTTTGCTTTACGACTTCAAAGTGGCCTTTTCAGCAGCTGCATCAAGTCACTGCATATGTCAAGCGTTTGGGGATAGTGCTGTGGATGAACGTACTGCAAGGCATTGGTTTCGAAAATTCAAGTTGAGAGATTTGTTTCTCCGTGATGAGCCTCGCAGGGGATAATCACATGTCTTGAATGACGAAGTCCTGAAAGTGGCCATTGTAGAAGACAGTAGTCTAACGTGACGTGAACATGCAAGACAGTTCAACGCTGATTTCTCGTCACCGTACCGCATCCTTATTCAATCGAGTGCTTACCAGTGATGGGGTCTGTACGAAATTCCCAAGAGTTCCAAACATTGATTGTCTCTTCAGAATGCTGTCCCTCACACCGCAAGACCCCGTATGCACCCACGCAAGATTATTCTTGGTGTCTGGTGGATAGGTCGTCAAGTGGTTCATTATGAACTGCTACCAACGGGCTAAAAGGGCACTGGAGACATATTTGCAGCGATTGAAATGTGTGCAACAGGCATTGCGCCAGAAGAAGCCAGCTCTGGTGAAGAAAGATGTGATTTTCCTCCATGACAACGCCAGGCTGCATGTCGCGCGAGTGGTCAGGGATACCATACAGCAACTTGGGTGGTACAGTTTGTGCCATCCACCTTATTCACCTGACCCTGCGCAATCCGACTACCACCTCTCCACTCCCTGTCTAATTATCTTCATGGGAAATCCTTCACTAATAAAGAAGACTTGCGCAAAGCCCTCACTGACCCTCAAAAACCCTCGAGTTCTACCGCAAGGGCATTGGACAGATGGATACACGTTGGCAGATGATGCTGAATGCCGATGGCGATTATTTCGAAGACTAAATATAAAATACAAATACTGTAAAGCGTTTTCTCTTTATCATTTATAAACGGACAGAACATTTTTTGGTTACTTTGTAATTCTCTTGAGAAAGGGTGATTTTGTTGATTTTTTGAATGTTAGATTTATGGACACGAATAGAGTTTATTTTTGACTAGCAGTATAGGCCGGCGTTGCTCGGGTGTAATGAAAGCTTCAAAACTAATCCATGGACCTGGAGCTCAGACTCTTTGGACGTTGGCACGAAAGACTAAAAAGCAATACTTGTTTCCAGTTAAAGAGAAACCGTAGACTAAAAGAAAAATGAATGGATGTAATCAAATTTTGATTTCCTGGTATCGATATCAAATAAGTTTTTTTCGTCGTAAACTGAATTGTGAAGGCCAAATAAGTTCTCTGAGTAAATGGTATCATGGCTGAGACTAAGAACTACAATTATATCTACTTAGAGCCAAACCCGAAGCAAAAACTAAAATAAAAGGGCTGAAAAAATATAGACATACAGGCAGATAAACAGCTACACACATAAACATCTTGCTTTGTATATATATATATATATATATTATCGATTTTCTGTACTATTGTAAGAGCTGCAATCTTGAAACTTCTAAATATCGGTTCGTATGTCATTGTGTATGAGTGTATCAAATTTGATTAAAATTGTACCATTCATTCTCAAACCCGATTTTTTCGATTATCGATATTCGATATTTATCGGGTGTACCTCGACACAAAATCTAGCTAAAGACACTTGCAAACGGTTATAGTACAACTGTGTAAATTTTCAAGAAAATCGGTTCAGCCGTTTCGGAGTCTATAGGTAACGGACACACACACACACACAGACAAACACACACACAGACAAAGTTCCATTTATAAATAAGTCTAGATTAGATTTATATTTGCAATGATTTATGCTTAATTTTTTAAAAGGTATATTCGATTTATCATTTTATCTTCTTCTATTAGAACGTCTTTTTCTCAGGGTCTATAGAGTTTTGTGAGAACAAACATATATAATTTCAAAGAAACCGTTGCCCATGAAGAGATCAGAATACTATACATATATATAGGTACCTCCACTCATTTTCGATACTGAAATTGAAATTGAAATTTTGAAAATAAATAATTATCTTCAATCATTAAAATTAGCTTTAATTGAAAACCAAGCTATTAAATTTAATAATTCTAGTAAGCAAAACATACTGGTGTATTTTTAACCGAAATTATATTGATTGAAATCTAAAATTTTGAAATTTTACAATTTTTTAAAAATATACCGCCATTTTTTATTGATTGACACATTACGTAAACAGTAGCCAAATATCTGTTTTAAATCATACTATGCTGGATTTTTGTGAAAATAATGGAGCTACCTACATTAATATATGTAAATAGCCAGTTGAGTTTGCAATTTGTTTTCTTTGCAGAACAAATAACAATAAATACTAGAAGTAGTCGCGAATGCTTAGTGGAAAAGTTCTAAACTTTGAAAAGGTTCTCCAGAGATTTAATCCAGATGTAATAAATTGAAAAAGGAAACAAAGAAATAATTAAAAAAGACATTGTGGTTCGGTTGCAATAGGATCTGTTTGAACAGATGTTCGATAGCAAATGAGACAAATTATTTGAGTCTAACATAAAAGTCGAAACATGGAAATAAACAAAACTGTAAACTCAAAAGTTCGAATTACAAATATTGTCCGCAACATTTTCTCAAACCTTCTCAATTAGGATAATTTACTTTTGACAGCTGATATAAACACCTCGTAGAAGCTTCTTCATTTTCTGCGCTATGTATCTGATTTCCTTATTTCTTCATTAATTAAGACACCGCAGGGCATGTTATGTCTCCTCTATGAAGTTCAGAAAATTTCTGTTCAGAATTGTTCGCAAGATAAGATTGTGAGTAATTGCTCATCTCGACTTTAAGCTGATATGGTACATTTCATTTGCACGTGCATATCACTCGTTTTCAAATGGGGCAAAAAATTGCTTATTAAAGGAAAACTTGAAATTTTCATTAATGTTTTTACAATTAAATTCAAACACCTATTAATTTCGAGCATGACATCGAATATTATATATATATATATATATATATATATATATATATATATAGGGAGAGAGAGAGAGAGAGAGAGAAATAGTAAGCCACGCTTTTGTACATGTTTTGTTCAAAATCCAAAATCATTTAGGTACATTACTCGGCAGCCAAAAGGAAGGTTACACTGAGAAAAAAAAAACGTGTTCATATCAGTACTAAATCTGTCGCTTTGACCGAAACGTCTGTAAACGAGGAATTGCTGCCTGAATTCAGAATTATATATATATATATATATAGTCATCCGCAGACAGATCTGTTTTGCTGTATCACAGCTCATGAGTACTGTTAGACATCCGATTGCTTTTTACCCACGATTGAAACCTGACCGAATTGACATCAGTCGGCGATTCTACCCTCTCTCTCTCTCTATATATATATATATATATATATATATATGTGTGTGTGTGTGTGTGTGTGTGTGTGTGTGTGTGTGTGTGTGTGTGTGTGTAAGGAGAGCATATCTTTTTTATTAAGTCTCGAATACGCAGCTTTATGAATCGGGCACCCAAAAAAATGTGTACTCCAAATTCCATATTTTTCCACTTTAATCCATAGAATCCTACATACAACACATTTGTAATAATATACGCGTAGACACTCATGTGCATTTCCTTTCTTCTTTTTTTTGTTCTTTTTTGCCATCAACATCATTCTTAATACTCTTATCGTTTGAACTTATTGTCACAATATCCTGCATATTTTCCGTGTAGGAAACGCTAAAACTACTTTTATACGCACGCGCAGACTTTATCCTTGAACATATAAAGATTATGAGTCAGATTCAAAATAGAGTTGCTAAGACTCGAACAAATTAACATTTTATCGTAATAATCTGGATTTGTTGTTATGAACTGCTTAATATTGTGTTGTCATTAGCAAGGCATACTGATCCATGACCCTTCTAAATTTTGACCACAAAATCTTATCAATTCTCGGCACAAATATTTCTATGGATGATTACGTGATCATAATCAGGCATACAGCATTTTAAACAGATCAAAATTTAGGCTACATTAAAACAGAAATAATTCTCCTGTTTCCGCTACGTATTTAGAGGTTTTTGATAACATTCCAAGAATCAGCAATGTTATTGATCCTGACTTGGCATCTTGGTTTAGGTCACATTCTCAACGCCGAAACTTCCGTCTGTCTTTTCTATAAAAAATTTTTCAAGGTAATTGTTTTGATGAACTTACCTTTATGATCCCTAGAGTTGATGAATTTAACTGCAGAACTAGATTTACATTTAAAATGGCTAGATTTAAATATAAACTATTCTTCTTTCTCCCTTCTCACATATATAACTCACGTCCTTGATTTCTACTCAAATTTGATCTTAAAAAAAATAAATGCAATATCAATCTTAATCTTCTGTCGTCTTAATTTCTCCTCTCTTGTTGTTCTTTCACTTCAGTTAGCTTTTGCATCATATTCTCTCATACTTAGAAACGCCTTGTTTGATTTCCATGCTTGGAGTACAATGGTTTATATAAATATATATTATATAACAGGTAGAGAGAGAAAGCGTGAAGGAGAGACAGATATATACATATACTTGTCTACTTAATCATCTTTTATATGCATTTATTCTATGTAGTGCTGCAGATATCTTCGACAGAAATCAGCAGATTTTGCCCAAATCGTTTAAAAATAAATTCTATGATGTTCCGCCATTTAAATAAAGAGTTTATAAATTGGCCAGAACCGAAGAATTTTTAGCTCCAATTCGAAACCTGTTGCCGGACTTTATCTAAAGTATCTGTCTATATTTCTGAGATGAGGTATTCGAATTATCTATATTATTTACACTGTTCGGAGTTTTGACCTCATTATTATTGCCATATTCACGATGTTTCATCCGTTGTACACTCCTGTCTTTCTCAGGTGATTAGAATTTCAAACTGGTAGATTGTTCTAATTACACAAGTCATGCTCCTTCTATATATTTTATTATCAATTATCTAGCTTTAAGACAACACTCGGTGTTTTTATTCACTTCAGCTGTAG